>WNYA01001524.1:55556-69237 GCA_019512145.1 Engystomops pustulosus
TGTCCATAGCAGAGCCCCCTCATTAATAAAATGTCCAGAGCAGAGCCCCCTCATTAATAAAATGTCCATAGCTGAGCCCCCTCATTAATAAAATGTCCATAGCAGAGCCCCCTCATTAATAAAATGTCCAGAGCAAAGCCCCCTCATTAATAAAATGTCCAGAGCAAATCCCCCTATTATTAAAATGTCCAGAGCAGATAAGGTTTTTATTTTATTATTTGAAATTGTCTGATCACGGAGCAGAGTCCGAGCAGACGTGATACAATATTCACATCATGTTCTATTGACTGCGTCACTGATCTGCCGTCAGCTTTAGGGGTTTAAGTCCTTTTTGAATTCACATTCTAAGGATTTCAATGACTCCAATGTTTTACCATCTACATACAATGGATACAGTTGAATGTTCTCCTCTGCGTCAGTGGCTTCACCATTGGCTGCTCTGTGACATCAGATCTTGTAGTAAAAGACTCTTGCCCATCTCTTATCACTTTTCAGATTTATGAGGCTTTTGGAAACTAAAATGAAGTTTGATTGATGCCAAAAAAAAAAGTTGCATCCATTTCTTTGGGACTTTTTGATGTCATAAGGGCAATTCTGGCCACTGGAACAAGGAAGCAAAAAGTGACTGACGAAGCCGCTTGGGGTGAGATACATTGAGGGGGCGCTCCCGTCCATTGTCCTGTTTATCTATTTAGGCTTCGACATGTTTGGGTCGTGTGATATTCACTCTGAGGAATCCACATCTTGTATTTACATGACCATCGTTGGTCTTGACTACAATATTTAGATCGGTCCCTCGTACTATTGTGATTTATAAGACCGTTACCTTGACAGGTGTTGCCATCTAGTGTGTCCATAGCAGAGCCCCCTCATTAATAAAATGTCCAGAGCAGAGCCCCCTCATTAATAAAATGTCCATAGCTGAGCCCCCTCATTAATAAAATGTCCATAGCAGAGCCCCCTCATTAATAAAATGTCCAGAGCAAAGCCCCCTCATTAATAAAATGTCCAGAGCAAATCCCCCTATTATTAAAATGTCCAGAGCAGATAAGGTTTTTATTTTATTATTTGAAATTGTCTGATCACGGAGCAGAGTCCGAGCAGACGTGATACAATATTCACATCATGTTCTATTGACTGCGTCACTGATCTGCCGTCAGCTTTAGGGGTTTAAGTCCTTTTTGAATTCACATTCTAAGGATTTCAATGACTCCAATGTTTTACCATCTACATACAATGGATACAGTTGAATGTTCTCCTCTGCGTCAGTGGCTTCACCATTGGCTGCTCTGTGACATCAGATCTTGTAGTAAAAGACTCTTGCCCATCTCTTATCACTTTTCAGATTTATGAGGCTTTTGGAAACTAAAATGAAGTTTGATTGATGCCAAAAAAAAAAGTTGCATCCATTTCTTTGGGACTTTTTGATGTCATAAGGGCAATTCTGGCCACTGGAACATGGAAGCAATAAGTGACTGACAAAGCCGCTTGGGGTGAGATACATTGAGGGGGCGCTCCCGTCCATTGTCCTGTTTGTCTATTTGGGCTTGGACATGTTTGGGTCGTGTGATATTCACTCTGAGGAATCCATATCTTGTATTTAGGGCGCTGCTTAAAAAATAAAGTCCTCTTACCTCTGTGCCCTCCGTAATCCAGCGCTGCTGTCACTCTTTCCGGGCGCCATTTAGAACAAACATGGCCGCCGGAGCAGCGCAGGAGGCGCTTCCGTCTGGCCGTTGTCCGGCACGCCTACCCGTCCCTATTCCAGCATTGTGTATGAGGGCCGGAAGGTTGTTCGAGTCCGGCTGGACGCTGAAGTCCGCGTTTTGTTTACTGGCGCCCGGCGCGACAGCAGCGTTGCGATACCGGAGGCGCCGGAAGGTAAGTAGGACTTTATTTTTTTAAGCAGCCCTCCCTCTTTTTTTTTTTTTTTCCAAACTTGGACAACCCCTTTAAGGCTGAAAAACAAGTTCCGGGTATAAAGGTAAGAAGAATCAATCTTTCAACGTTCTGTCCTGTTTGAAGGTTGCATACAACTGTCGCAAAGTCACTGCTCTCCCAGGCCTGGTGTATTGTGACGCGCAGAAGACTGTGAAAGATTTTTTAAAGGGCCAACGCCATTATTATTGTGATTTATAAGACCGTTACCTTGACAGGTGTTGCCATCTAGTGGAGTGTATTGTGTTTTTTTATTATTGCTTTTTTCTGTACCTGTAGCTTGTATTCTTTGTTTATTGTGGCTATTTTTTGATAATATGAATAAAGACTTTTTGAAATTTTTATCTATTTTGGATTTTGTTCTATTTTTGTAGGTTTTAGCCCTTTAAGGACCAACATATCATGGTTTTACTACGATCAATAAGTATACCTCTTCTGGCGCGCCATTTTCTACATTGGTGCCTCAGAAGAAGTCACAGCCCAGGCCCATCACTAACACCATGGATCAGAAAAGCCCAGATCCCGGTTGTTTAACCCCTTACAAGCCACGGTCAAGCATGACTGCGGCATATAAATGTATTCGTCCTGGATCGGACCCCCTGGTGATATTACCGGGGGATCCATCCTATGGCAGCACCAGTGCCCCAAGGCTGCCTGACAAGTTCCGCCTCCTGGAAAAATCATTTTTATAAGAAAAAAATAAAATCAATAAATAGTCCTATAAGCACCACAGACCTTACATATTTGGTATCAGGGCATCCATAACAATCTGTACAATAAATCTAAAGCACTATTGGGCCTACAAGTGAATGGCATAAATAAAAAATCACGAAAAACTTTCCAGAATATATCATTTTTCATCAAATACCCTCACAAAAAAATCTTCTAAAAAGCGATCAAAAAAGTGGCATGCCCCAAATTGACACCACATAAAAAACATAAACAGAAAGCAGAAAAATATAGAAGTTCTGCCTCCAAAAAGTTGTCAATACTAAAACAAATGTGATCTCCAATATTGGTTTTGCTTAGTAAAATTGAGAAAAGATGAGAAAAACTATATAGATGAGATATGCTAAAAATTCAAAACAACAATTGATGCTTTTCTTTGTGTCCACCTTGAAATAGTTGATAAAATCGCTGAATAAGCTATAGACCAGTGGTGGCTAACCTATGGCACGGGTGCCAGAGGTGGCACTCAGAGCCCTTTCTGTGGGCACTCAGGCCATCAGCCCAGGACCGAGTTCACCAAACAGGACCCAATACATCAAATCTTCCAGCTGTCCCAGGCAACTTGGAGAGAAGCTATAATGGAAGTCTGAATTTGCCCTCCTTCTTTCAACTGTATTGGGGGCCTTGGGCGGCCAATACAATTGAAAGAAGCGGAAGAACAGGTAGCAGTAAGTTACTGCTTAAAATGCCACGTTGGCACTTAACGGTAAATAAGTGGATTTTGGTTGTAGTTTGGGCACTCTGTCTCTAAAAGGTTCCCCATCACTGCTATAGACCCTCTAAAATGAAGTCTCTGGACAGTTTAGCTCCTCCCACAAAAAATAAGCCCTCATTCATTCGCATTACCAAATTAAAACCTTATAGCCTGTACAATGGGACAATACAATGATGCTGCTTTGGTTTTATGGCCGGTACGGCAGCTTTCCTCCATGTATGGGGTATTGGCACAAGGAGGAGCAAGCGGTTATCAAACATTGCGGAGCATTTCATTATTTAATCCATTGTGAATGTGCAATTTTTGTCCTAAATTAATGTATTTTACTGGAAAACTAAATTTCTAAATCACACTTCCATTAAGTTTCAAGCCCTGTGAAACACTTAAAGGGTTAATAGAATTAATTGAAGTTGCTTTACATAAGTTTTTGGGTGCAGTTTCTATAGTCATATATGGGGGTTTACTATTATTTAGACCTTTAAAAGTCACGCGAAGACGACTTGTTCGTCAAACGGGAGTTTTGTCGATTTTCATGAAAACGTGAATGATCGCACCTAAGATTCTAACATCCTATAAAAATGAGCGGTCACAAAAAATATGTCAAATATCATAAAGCAGAGATTTTGGCACACGTGATTGGAGCCGACTTTCATGCGACACAAATCGGGGGCTGTGGCCGTCGAACAACCCGACTGATTCGGAGGGAGGGCGGGATTTAAATTTCAAATTCAAGACAATGCACTTACATGCACCAGGAAGAAGAAGGTGAATTCCGGGGACCTGAGCGGGGAAGCGACACATGCAGGATATCGGGCGCAGGATCTTAGTGACTCCCCACACAGCACATTATACACGGACAATGCACTTACATGCACCAGGAAGAAGAAGGTGAACTCCAGGGACCTGAGCGGGGAAGCGACACATGCAGGATATCGGGTGCAGGATCTTAGTGACTCCCCGCACAGCGCATTATACACGGACAATGCACTTACATGCACCAGGAAGAAGAAGGTAAACTCCGGGGACCTGAGCGGGGAAGTGACACATGCAGGATATCGGGCGCACAAGCTAAGTGAATCGTGCCACAAAGCAGGATTGTCGGACTGTCCGGATCGGGGATAGCGCGCAATGTGTCACAAGAAAAGTCTCAAAAGCACCTGGATATGTAGTTACAATAAAGATACAGTCTGGTCATTAAAGGGGTTGTCCGAGTTCTGGAAAAAAAAACTATAGGTGGCCGGGAGGGCTGCTTAAAAAAATAAAGTCCTACTTACCTTCTGGTGCCCTCCGGTATCCAGCGCTGCTGTCACTCCGGTCCGGGCGCCATGTAAACAAACATGGCCGCCGGAGCAGCGCAGGAGGCAGCTTCCGTCTGGCCGTGGCCGGCCACGCCTACCCGTCCCTATTCACAGCATTGTGTATGAGGGCCGGAAGGTTGTCGGGTCCGGCTGGAAGCTGAGTCCAGCGTTTGTTTACATGGCGCCCGGAGCGACAGCAGCGGTGGATACCGGAGGGCGCCGGAAGGTAAGTAGGACTTTATTTTTTTAAGCAGCCTCCCTCTTTTTTTTTTTTTTCCAGAACTTGGACAACCCCTTTAAGCTGAAAACAAGTGTCGGGGATAAAGGGTTAAGAAGAATCAATCTTTCAACGTTCTGACTTTTTGAAGAGTTGCATACAAAGTCGCAAAGTCACTGCTCCCCCGGCCTGGTGTATTTGACGCTGCAGAAGACTGTGAAAAGATTTTTTAAAGGGCCAAAGCCATTATTAAAAAAAAGTTGCATCTCTATTTTTTCTTTGGGACTTTTTGATGTCATAAAAGACACAAAGGGCAATTCTGGCCCGGGGAACATGGAAGCAATAAGTGACTGACGAAGCCGCTTGGGGTGAGATACATTGAGGGGGCGCTCCCGTCCATTGTCCTGTTTGTCTAGTTGGGCTTGGACATGTTTGGGTCGTGTGATATTCACTCTGAGGAATCCATATCATATATTTAGAAGATCCCATATGCTGGGTGAAAGGTTTAGTAGGGGCATCAGCCTAAAATTGTTATAATATGTTACATGTGATTTGCATTATTGGTCACATGACAATCGTTGGTCTTGACCACAATATTGAGATCGGTCCCTCGTACTATTGTGATTACCTTGACATGTGTTGTCCTCTAGTGGATGGAAGTATGTTTGAGTATGTATGTAGTAGTATATAGTATGTATGCCGGAATGTTCAGGTCACTTTTTGACGTCCTCCTATACGCTTCTTTAACCCCTTACCCCGGAAGCCACTTTTCACCTTCCCCATTTTTTCCAATCTGCCCTGTGTCACTATAAATGGTTATAACTTCGGAAGCTTCAACATATCCAAGTGATTTTTCTCTCGACACTTTGTACTTTATGTTAGTTGAAAAAATGTTGCTGGTCTGTTTTGCCTTTATTTATTTAAAAAAAACAGATATTTGGTGTAAATTTTGAAAAATTCTCGATTTTCAAAATGTTCTGCTTTTATATCACATTGGGGCAGATTTACTTACCCGGCCCATTCACGATCCAGTGGTGGGTTCTCCGTCGGGGATTCGGGTCTTCCAGCGATTCACTAAGGTCCGTGCACCCGATGTCCACCAGGTGTCGCTGCTGTGCTGAAGTCCATCGGAGTTCACAGGAGTTCACCGTCCGTTGCTAGGCAGGTAAACGCGTGTCGAGCGACACTTTTTTTTAAAATTCCGCGTTTTTTCCGAATCCGTCGGGTTTTCTGACAGCCACGCCCCCGGATTTCTGTCGAGTGCATGCCGGCGCCGATGCGCCACAATCTGATCGCGTGCGCCAAAAACCCAGGGAAATTTGGTGCAAATCAGTAATTTTTGGGAAACCCGAAAATTGAGGGACCTGCTCAGGTTTCAAGTCGCTTTGAGAGGCCTAAATAAAAGTACAACCCCATAAATTACCCCAATATACAAACTACACCCCTCAACATATGTAAAACAACTTTTATGAAATTTGTTAACCCTTTTATTTTTTTACAAGGGTTGAAACAAAATCATGTGCAATTTTGAAATTTTTTTTGGCTAAATGAAATAGTTTTTTTAAAAATGTACAAATTCTCAGTGGATAAAATATCAAAACGCTCCACAAAATTTGATCCCCCAATCTCTCCTGAGTACAACAATCCCCCACATGTGGTGGTGACTGCTGTATGGGCACCCGCCAGGGCATGGAGGGGAAGCTGCGCCATTCAGAGCAGATTATGCATTGTCAATTTTTATTGGCTGTACAATCTTTATTTTTTTGGCAATTTGGACATATAAGGGCTTATGTTTTGCGACATGAGATGCACTTTACAAATACCTCATTTTAGTGGGTCTTTAGCTTATTGAGGACATTTTATTAACTCTTGAAAGTATGGAGGAAAAGAAAATCGTAAATTTTCGTTTCCTTTCTTTTTGTATTTTTTGTGGGTCGTTCCCTGTACACTAAGAATACTATATTGTCTTTATTCTATGGATCACTACGATTACGGTGATAACTCATTCATATAGTTTTGTACATATTTTTACAATCCTACTGAAGAAAAATTAATCTAGAGAAAATCTCATTTAATTTCGTATCGCCATCTTTTCGGAGACATGACTTTTAGTTTTTTGTTTGACGGAGCTGGTTTTGGGCTTATTTTTATGTGTCGAGTTGTGCTTTTCAGTGGTACCATTTTGGCACAAATAAACTTTTTTGATCACTTTTTGGAACATTTTTGTGAAGGGATTTTATAAAAAATGTACATTTTTGGCGTTTTTTTGGGGGGTTTTGATTTACAGCGTTCACCAAGCGGGTCTAATAATGTTACTGATTTATTTTACAGATTGTTACGGACGCAGCAATACCAAATATCTGGGGTTTTTTTTCATAATTTTGTGTTTTTTGACTTTCACTTTATTTAATTAATTCTTTGTATTAAAAATGTTTTTACTAAGTGTTTTAAACTTTTTATTTTTACAGTTTGCCTTGAACAAATGATGCTCCGATCGCTTGTTCAAGCTCTTCTTCCTATAAGACAGTGTAATATAGATGTACAACACTGGGCTGTGCATGCTCGGTGTGTTACATCTCCTGGAGAAGATTGCGCAGCCCCGGGGAACTGGCAGACCCCAGGGCTGGCATCCGAGCATGGAACTCCCCTGGCAAGTGCTGTGGGTGGGGGTCCAAATCGGCACACATGGCCCTTACATTCCCCTTACACATGGCGTGTAAGGGCCATTGTGGGTGTTAGCAGTGGGTGTCAGCTCTAATATACAGCCAACACCTGCAGCTTCTGGCACCGGCGCCATCCGGCAATACGTCAATACGGCAATACATGTTGCAATACGTCACGATGCAGGAAGTCCCTGGGTTAGTGAAATGACTGGATGGGTCTTTTTTTTTTTTGCAGACTACCTTACATTTTTTGTGTTGTGCTTTATCAGGACACATAGAGCTGGTTAATAAGGTAGTAAAAGTTTAAACATTTTTTTTAAAATTTTTTTTTTTTATTTGGGGTTAAAAGTGTAAAAATGGCTTTTTTGTAATTTATATAACTTAATTTTCAAATTAACTCAAAATGAACATTATTAATGAATTCCCTATTTTGTTTCTGTGGTTTTGATATATAATATGTATAGTCTCGGGCAAAAACGGGGCAACTATGGCGATGGTTTATGTAGTTCAGCGGGTAATTTTTTTTTTTATTATATGGGGAAATGTCTTTGTATATTTATGAATATTTAATATTTAATATTTTACTCTATATGTCCCTCAAGAGGTCATAATAGACTCCTGGGGACAGTTTCACTTTTTTTTTTCTTTTAAGTTTACTTTATTTCTTCTCTTTTACAAGTTTTCCCCTGTAACTGAAGCCTCAATAAGAGCCTAATCCTTTTCAAATATATGAAAAACTCCAAAAACTCGAGATTGGCTGTAGAGGAGCAGGGGGAGTCGCTAAGCCAAGTGATGGCTGTTTTCATATATTTGAAAAGGACACATGGAGGAGCAGTTTCCCAAGGGTGGGGGGAACTGCTCCTTTCCAGCCCCTCCCAGGGGACAAGTGCCTAGTCACACAGCACATGGTATTGAAAGGTACAATATAACATATCTTTTTTTTCTGTAAAACCTATTTTTTATACAAAAACACTTTGGCAGGGTATATACTTTGCTCTGTGGGGACTGGGGGAGTGCTAAAAATGGCTCTCCTGGTGACAGGTTCCCTTTAAATAGATGATCCTTCAGAAAATTATAAAGTCATTACTTGTGAAGTTCTACATTTTAAAACTGCGCTGAAGTATTTTTTCATGTAATTGTGGAAGTGAAGACTTTTAATCCAGTAACCAGTTTTTCATGTGCAGCTGCTCAGATGATCAGGTGAGTTTTTGTGACTTTTAAGGCAGTGCAAACATCTGCAGAACCACCATTCACTGTGTCAGATAAGGCGCCAACACTCTAAACCCCTAAGTGCCAGAGTTACACTTGCACCCAAAAAAGTCACAAAATAGAGGCAATTCTACAAACTACAAGAAATTGTGCAAAAAAAATGCCAAAAACAATAGAAAATATTATGATCGATGTCCCCCATAGAACTTTGCCGAGGAGCTGCCTCAGGATAAATAACCCCATTGCCTCCTTTATAGTTCTCAGTCCTTTGTGCATCATTGGCATCTACTCTTATTACACAAATGGAGTTTCTGCCAATTCCCAAAAAGTAAAGTCTGGGGTGAAGTCTGGGAGAAGGAAAATCCAACACGTTCCACCGGATTGAACAACTTTTGTGCCAAGTTTCTATTTTTTGGTGTCATTTACACGAGAAAATTCACGATAGTGACATCAAGCACCAGGTGACCCTCTGTAAAAGTCTGGAATAGTGGAAAGTTTACAACAGATTGAAAATGGTTATTGTGGCTCAATGAGACAAAGGTCAATAGGTCAGCCTCAGATGGGAGCAAATGGCTCTGGAAGAAGCAATGGAGAAGGGGGTAAGAAATCGAGACATTGAAGGAAGTGTCCATTGCAGTGGTGGAAGCGCCTGATGCTATGGAGTTGGTTCACAGCCAATGTTGTTGGATACTTGACCAATATCCATGCTTGAGAATGCCTTTATAGATAAGGCGAAACGTCGCATTTATGGTGGAATAAATATTCACCTTTTCACTATTTTTGGAGTGCTGTTTCATCCTCCTTCATTGATTATACTTGGCGGGTCATGACGGACCCTTTGTGAAGACATGCACCCGACTACTTCACGGTGCCGTTCCACAACTTCTCCTTGACCAATATCCATGGTGGTCTCAATGATGAGCTATATGTGAGCATCCTACAAGGTGAGTTACTTTGTCTGATCAAGTTCTATGGGTATGAAACGGATGACATGATATTGCAGCAGGACAATGACACAAAACAGTAAGTAAGTCGAGTAAGTCAAGATGGACACAGAAATATTTCAATGACGATGAAGTAGCCCACACAGTCCCCAAACCCAATGAAACACTTTTCTGCTGCTGTAATGGGTCCCTGTACAGTGCTGCTACACAAGAACCCCTCCTCTGCTGGCAAGTCGTTATGTAGAGGGCAGGGCACTTGGGTTTTGTTGATATTAATTAAGCCTTGCCCCACCCACACTGCCCCTGTGAACTATCCAAGGGACTGCTTTGGAGGAGATTAGGTATACATTGTTTTTTATTTTATATTCACTGGGGTCAAAAGTACAAAAAAAAGTTAATCGTGGACAACCCCTTTAAGGATAGCACTATATAAAACATAATTTATAGCAGCACTATGTAGAAAAGGTCATTAAATGGAGTGAGTTATAAATTATTTTTGTTACTGTTTGGAGGGTACAAAATGCCCAGCAGCCTCCACCACTAATGAAAAACCCAGTGGTCTCACCCACCAATAAAATTAACAGCAGCCTCCCTCCACTAATCAAATGTCTAGCAGTCTTGCTCACTAATGAAATGTCCAGCAGCCACCCTCACTAATGCAATGTCCAGCAGCCTCCTTCCACTAATGAAATGTCCAGCAGCCTCCCTCCACTAATGAAATATTCAGAAGTCTGCCTCCACTAATCAAATGTCCTGCAGCCTCCTCCACTAATGAAATATCCAGCAGCCTCCTCCCACTAATGAAATGTCCAGCAGCCTCCCTCAACTAATGAAATGTGCAGAAGCCTCAACCACTTACAAAATGCCCAGAAGCCTCAATCCACTAATAAAATGTCCAGCAGCCTCCCCCACTAATGAAATGTCCAGCAGCCTCCCGGACCTGCTCAGGTTTCAAGTCGCTTTGAGAGGCCTAAATAAAAGTAAAACCCCATAACTTACCCCAATATACAAACTACACCCCTCAACGTATGTAAAACAACTTTTATGAAGTTTGTTAACCCTTTTATTGTTTTACAGAGGTTGAAACAAAATCATGTGCAATTTTGAAATTTTAATTTTTTTTGGCTAAATGAAATAGTTTTTTAAAAATGTACAAATTCTCAGTGGATACAATATCAAAACGCTCCACAAAATTTGATCCCCCAATCTCTCCTGAGTGTAACAATCCCCCATATGTGGTGGTGACTGCTGTATGGGCACACGCCGGGGCATTGGGGGGGGGGGCCGCGCCATTCGGAGCAGATTGTGCATTGTCACTTTTTATTGGCTGTACAATCTTTATTTTTTTTGGCAATTTGGACATATAAAGGCTTATTTTTTGCGACATGAGATGCACTTTACAAATACTTCATTTTAGTGGGTCTGCAGCTTATTGAGGACATTTTATTAACTCTTGAATGTATGGAGGAAAAGAAAATCGTAAATTTTTCGCTTCCTTTCTTTTTGTATTTTTTTGTGGGTCGTTCCCCGTACACTAAAAATACTATATTGTCTTTATTCTACAGATCACTACGATTACGGTGATAACTCATTCATATAGTTTTGTACATGTTTTTACAATTCTACTGAAGAAAATGTAATATAGAGAAAATCTTATTTATTTTCGTATCGCCATCTTTTCGGAGACATGACTTTTATTATTTTTTTGTTTGACGGAGCTGGTTTTGGGCTTGTTTTTTATGTGTTGAGTTGTCCTTTTCAGTGGTACCCTTTTGGCACTAATAACTTTTTTTGATCACTTATATGGAACATTTTTGTGAATGGGTTTTTATTAAAAAAAATGTATTTTTGGCAGTTTTTTAAGGTTTTTATTTACAGCGTTCACCAAGCAGGTCTAATAATGTTACTGATTTATTTTACAGATTGTTACGGACGCAGCATTACCAAATATCTGGGGTTTTTTTTCATAATTTTGTGTTTTTTGTGTTTTTTGACTTTCACTTTATTTAATTAATTCTTTTTATTAAAAAATGTTTTTACTAAGTGTTTTAAACTTTTTATTTTTACAGTTTGCCTTGAATAAGCGATGCTCCGATCACTTGTTCAAGCTCTTCTTCCCATTTTAGATCTGCACATTAAGATTGAAAATAATCCCACTTAAAGGGAAACTGTCACCAGGGACCTAATTTTCACTAAAAACAAGTCGCAGGAGCCCATCACACCTACATTTTGGTCTTCTCTAAGCATTTGCATTACAATATAATTGTGTGTTAAAACTTACTTTGCACCCTGGCAGAATCCTCTGTGTAGTCCCAAGGGTTGGGCTTTGGTTCGGATGCATTTCAAAAAACAACATGTGACTTGTCTGTGCTGCAGATTTCTCAGCTCTCAGATCCCACCTGTGTGCTCCTGTACAGCTCCTCCTTCTCCCATTGATGTCACCAGGATGTGAGCTCTGTGAGGGAGGAGCTGTACAGGTGCACAGGGGTGGGGGCTGAGAGCTGAGGAGTCTGCAGCACAGACTAATCACATGTTGTCTTTTGAAATGTGTCCAAGCCAAAGGCCAACCCCTGGGGCCGGTTCCCTTTAAATAGATGGTCCTATAGAAATGATGAAGTCATTACTTGTGAAATTCTACATTTTAAAACTGCACTGAAGTATTTTTTCATGTTGCATTCAGTTAACTTGTAATTTTGGAAGCGAAAACCTTTTAATCCATTAATGAGAAGGGACATTTTTTTCAAGTGCCGCTGCTCAGATGATCAGGTGAGATTTTGCGACTTTTAAGGCAGTGCAAACATCTGCAGAACAGCCAATCACTTTGTCAGATAAGGCGCCGATACTCTAAACCCCTAAATGCTAGAGTTTCAATTGCACCCAAAAAAGTCGCAAAATATAGACAAATCTACTAACTGCTCCAAGAAATTGCACAAAAAATGCCAAAACAAGTTAAAATATTATGATCAATGTCCTCCATAGACCTTTTCGCAATGAGACAAAGGTCAATAGACCGGCCTCGGATGGGTGCAAATGGCTCTGGTAGAATCAATGGAGAAGGGGCTGAGGAATCGAGACATTGAAGAAAGTGTCCATTTCAGTGGTGGAAGCGCCTGATGCTATGGGGTTGTTTCACAGCCAATGTCGTTGGATACTTGACCAATATCCATGGTCCAATGATGAGGTATATGTGAGCATCCTACAAGGTGAGTTATTTCATCTACTCGAGTTCTATGGGAGTGAAAAGGATGACACGATGTTTCAGAAGGACAATGACACAAAACATATGAAATGTCCAGCAGTCTCACCCACTTCTAAAATGCCCAGAAACCTCAATCCATTAATGAAATGTCCAGCAGCCTCCTCCCACTAAAGAAATATCAAGCAGCCTCCTCCCACTAATGAAACTTCCAGTAGCCTCCCTCCACTAATGAAATGTCCAGAAGCCTCAACCAATTATAAAATGCCCAGAAACCTCAATCCACTAATGAAATGTCCAGCAGCCTCCTCCCACTAATGAAATATCAAGCAGCCACCCTCCACTAATGAAATGTCCAGCAGCCACCCTCCACTAATGAAATGTCCAGCCGCCACCCTCCACTAATGAAATGCCCAGCAAACTCCCTCCACTGATGAAGGGCCCAGCAGCCTTCCCTCACTAATTAAACGTCCAGCAGCCCCCCCCCACACTTATGAAATGCCCAGAAGCCTCTTTGCACTATGAAAATTCCCAGCAGCCTCCCCCACTAATTAAAAAATGCCCATCAGCCTCTAATTTTTTAAACAGTTGAGCATAATCCCAGTGAGGCTTTTTCAGCATAAAAATTGGGCAGCAGAACTTGATATATGATAATTAGGGGATGGGTACAGTATAATTTATTCAGGGGCTACAGTATGTATTGTGATTTATTTATGGATCACAAGTAGAGATGAGCGAACACTAAAATGCTCGGGTACTCGTTATTCGAGAC
>WNYA01001525.1:0-55868 GCA_019512145.1 Engystomops pustulosus
CACATGACCAGGGATATAACAAGCCGTGCACCTGTGTGACATCACATAACCAGGGATATAACGAGCCGTGCACCTGTGTGACATCACATGTCCAGGGATATAACGAGCCGTGCACCTGTGTGACATCACATGACCAGGGATATAACAAGCCGTGCGCCTGTTTGACTATGGTCAGATTTCTATCCACTGGAAGGAAACACAAACTTTCTATAGAATGACAGCAAGCAGAGATCTAGAAGACATTATAGTATATTGGAATTGTAGAACTTCCAAACAAACAATAACATTAATTTGCTGGAATGGGACAATCCCTTTACGGCAGCCGGGCTGAGCGTGCACGTGCATGGGGCGGGTTGTAGGGAGTGTATACAGCACGCTCTCTCTATTACACAGGATTATCTGCCTATAATGTTTGGCCTGGTGACACGTGCACGCCTCCCCCATACACTGCTAGTAGTAATGCACTAGGCCGGACCATACAAGGCAATGCTTGCAGGTTGTGCTTTACCTGTTCCCGGCTGCGATGTGCTGCAGGAGGGCAGAACTGGCTGCACATTGTACACACACATAACAGCCAGCGGACCCTCCAGTGACCCCCCCCCAGTTATATGTGTGATCGGTCCACATATGGACACGGCAGGGATCCGTGTAGTTAGAGGACGGCACATGCTACATGTATGACCCCGGGGTGAGTGATGTCAATGAGCTGCGGAGCAGGCAGCACACACAGGACACAATATACAGGGGGTGACCACTGCCAGTCTCCAGCACACAACACTCTGACCCTGGGGGTCACACCCTTAGGACCTCCAGCAATCTTTCAGTTTCCTGAGCTGGAATCATTCAATGCATTGACATCATGTAAGAGGTTGGGGACCCCACAATCTGATCCCAATGATCTATCCTAGGAATAGGCCATCAATATCAGCTGTATGACATCCCAATCCTAGTAAATCTCGCCCTGCTGTATTTTAGTCTGAAGCTCCACCGATACACTGCAGCAGAGTCTCAGCTGTGAGAAGCATTGTACGAGTTCCCAGGCTCTGGATGTAAACATGAGGACTTTTCCCACCCTGTGATCAGGATGCCATCTCCATGGAGCTGACCCCCCCCCCCTCTATACCCCACGGGTGCCTGACCTAGAGATGGTCCTGGGGTAGGGACTGGCGGGCACTGACTGGTACAATGCAATCACAAAATGTATAAACTCACAACAACAAAAACATCAACAGCAAAAACCTGAGCGCAGCCCGAGCGTTATCATAAAAGTGCCTGAAGTTTACTCGCTTCACCTTTCAACCCCAGCAGTAAATTCCTCCCTTTCTACGGAGGGTTAATGATTACACGGATCAATCTCCAGTCCTAGGGACCGTCACTGGGCAGAGACGCGGGCGCCGAATACGTGCGGCGGATCTGTACAAACCGTAACCAGAGGGAAGGAATGGCCATTAGTCTCCACTCTATAGAGTCTCAGTGCCTAGGGGGGTCAGGGGGTCCTGTGTACACAGGGGGGGGGGCAGCAGCTGACACCGGTCATACCCGGGCACCGCAAACACGGATGACGGGGAGACAATGGACTATCCCAGACACCACCATGAGGTCAACTAGAATCCTCACAGATCTGTATGGGAGCCGCCGGGGTCCTGAGCCGCGCTCCACGTTATAAATCCACGTTTCATAGCACTGCTGCTACTAACAACTTAAATATGGGTACGATTAGGTAAAAACTAGATGTAATTGAAAAAACACAAATTATGCTCCAAGAGTGAACACCACGAGCGGGTCTGTTACTAATAAAGCAGAGAGCATTAATGTCTTCCAGTTGCGCTGCATCCGAGTACAAGCATTGACATTTCCCGTCCAGACGTGAAGGGGTTACTGCCGCTCCACATTGTCTGAGAAAGAGGACAGCAGCAGGCCGCCCCGTCCTCCTCAGTCCCAGGGTGGTCCTCTCCCCTCGTCTGACCCAGTGACTGCTCCGCCGGGTCACTCCAGGTGATCCCCTCCAGATGCCGAAGTCTTACAACAGATTTAATGTCATTTATTTGGGTTTTTACACGCGAGCGAACAATGAGGGAGGGAAAAAACCACAACAGATTGGATTACCGTCTGTTTACTACCTCCACTACTACTGGAGACTCACAGCTGATCCTGGAACAAGGCCCGGGCACAAAATACCAGCCAGGACCCATACAAATGCCCATCATCCAGGGACGGAAACTCAACCTGTGGCTCCATTCACTAGGGGGAAGCGTCCGCTGACCAGTGTGTTATCCCTTATGCTGTTGATAGGTGGATGACAACCCCTTTAATGAACCCCTTTAATACACACAGGGACAGGTAAGGTGACCGAGCAGCCCAGAAGATGAAGCGGCAGGAGACACAAGGTTTCGGGTCTCGCTCTATAGTTGCCGGAGTCATTGGCTTCGGACCAAACCTGTGACCATCTGTTCATCCTGACACGGCGTCCGGACAGAGCGCTCTAATAATGGGATTAGCCCCTCGGCCGGAGGGGGGACTCTCTCCGTAACGGGGCGGGAAGCTACAGTCAGAGGGGACCGTCTCCCTCCTGGCACCGGCTCCAGGAAAGAATTTACTTTACCCGCAGCGCGAAACAAAGACGCTACTGTACGAGATGGAGAGAGTAGCCTCCCCAGGAAACCCATTATCTGTCTGTCCCGAGAGCGGACCCCCGCCTAGGAATCTCCGCAGCCCGCACAGGGTTCTGTGGTGACCCATTTGTATGGGGATGACACGGCGTGATGTGCGCGGTGCTGCATGTGCTCATTTACTGCGCTATAAATAGAAGCGCTCATCCCACACACTAAATAAAAGGCAATTAAACCTTCTAAATCATTCAAAGGAATGGGAACTGCTCGACTTGTTCTGTGCTGGGGAACACAATCTACTGCTCTCTGGTATCAGCTGTGATGGGGAGCCGGGATCTGGACAGTCCGGAGAGCACCACAAACTTTACAGGAGGATGGATATCTATCCCCTACACACAGGATTTGGGAAGAACAGATTAGGGGACCCCCTTAGCTTCCTACAAGCCACTGACTGCTATGGTCCGCTATACAGGAGCGCTACATACTACAGGGCCCGGGACAGACTATATACTGTATATATAGACATTATAGGCCGAGGCTATACAATCTCCACACATCTGTGAGCATAACAAGGGGCTACATGTTGCGTTTGGCAAAATCCAGAGCGAGAGAGAGACGGGATCTGTGAAACAAATGGGCCTTAAAATTCCTAAAAAATAAAAAAAATAAAAAACAAGGCAGCGCAGCGTTACCTCGGGCGGACTTGGCCTCGGCAGCAACATCTGGACTCTATTAAATGGTCTCTGAAGCCGACTTAACACCTAGACCCCTCTAATCATTACTTTCTGCTCATTTCAGACGATTTTAACCCCATCCTTGCCTCCCCCAGCCCATCAAATTATCAATAAAGGGTTAAAAAGACTCCAAAGTAGAGACTCTGCTGCCATCTTTGATGTCCTAATCCTGCAGGTAGAGGAGACTTCAGGAAGAGTAATGATATTTCAGGATAATCTGGTTTAGGCTCAGGGCCGGGCCAATAACATGGCAGAGGGGGGGGGGGTGTAAAATTAAAGTCACGTCTTTGTCATCTCCATTGAGGCCCTGTCAGTCTGATCTGCGTCACAGGCCTCTCATTATCCGCCGCCGAACAGATCCGGCCTTTATGTCTCCACGGAAAAGGGAATCGCAGGCCAAAAACTTACAAATTGGAGAATTAAAGTTTAAGGAAGACTCCTAACCTCTCCTCTGATTAAACCGACAACTGGGTGTGGTCATTTATCTTGTCAAGGGGGCGTGTCCTTACCTAATCTACACTGTCCGCACTGATCTATATAAGCTCGTCAGTTAGGTAACACCTAAGGCCGCGGTCACACGTGGCGTTTTGAACCAGTTTTTGTCTCGTTTTTAACCAGTTCGTCAAAAAACGCATGCATTTTTGATCTGTTTTAATTAAGATGATTGGGAAAACCTGTCAAAAAAGCATGCGGTTTTTGACAGACTGCTTAAAAACTGGCCCAAAACGAGATAATGAGACCAATGATGTCAGTAACCAATCACAGTGCAGCTCTCATTCTGCCGGGGCTGCTTGACAAATCAGAGCTGTGCTACGATTGGCGCACAGACGTGTCATCTAAGAGCAGCTTTGGTCGCCCATGGAAACCAATCAGAGCTCAGCTATGATTTTATAAACAGCTGTGGTAAAATGAAAGCTGAGCTCTGATTGGTCGTCCAGGGCAGCCAGAGAAGTTCTGATACTTCTGATGAATCTCTCCCATGGTGCATGTTTGGTATAAAGCTTTATTAGTGCTCAATAAAACAGACAATTCACATAAGAGAGGCCTTTCAGAGCAACCAATCACAGCTAAGCTCTCATTTTAACAACTGCCCTGGGAAAAAGAAAAACGTGCTGTGATTGGTTGCTATGGGAAACAAGGCCAATATGTCTGCCGGGCCGGATAATCGAGGGTCTAATTGATGTACAAATTGTTTGGAACCTCTGGAAGCAGTTCTGTCGAATCGAACAGCGAGAAATGATACAATCCTGTCATAAAAACAATGGGCGCCATTATGTGTGATGTAAAGCTGGGGTAACCTATATCACGTGCACTGATTGTCAATGGGGCGGTGCCTGACACAAGCTGGTTAAAGGTCTAAGGTCAAATGGTTTGACCTTAATATTCATCACAGACAGCCCAAGAATCTCCTTCAAATGATTAACTGCAATCCTCACTCCAAACACAGCGCAGCACACTGTATAGTGGCTGTGCATGGTACTGCAGCTCACATACAATTACTTCAATATGGCCGATGGACAGGCGATAACACTGGCACCACAACCACTTCTGCCTGCTGACCATGGGGTGCAGGGGTGTCAGACCCGACCAATCCAGAATATAGGGGTAAGGAAAGGTTAGCAATGAATAGCACTGGAGTGTCCCTTTAATGCCGACCCCACAATATCATCTTCTCACGTTGGATATTTCTATCACACTCGCACGTCTATTACTAGATCACTTCTCGTTATTACTCAGACTTATTTTACATTAACGTGCGACTCAATTGTTCCAGAAACCATCTAATGTCAGAGAGACCTTAGATACATCCATGGCTGCGGGATAATCCGGCATCTTCCATCCTGTAGAATAAGAATGTGATGACATCAGGGAGACCTTAGATACATCCATGGCTGCGGGATGATCTGGAATCTTCCACCTCGCAGGGTAAGAATGTGATAATGTCAGGGAGACCTTGGATACATCCATGGCTGCAGGATGATCCGGCATCTTCCATCCTGCAGGATAAGAATGTGATGACATCAGGGAGACCTCTGCCTTATCTGTGGCTGCGGGATGATCCGGCACCTTCCACCCTGCAGGATAAGAATGTGATGACATCAGGGAGACCTTGGATACATCCATGGCTGCAGGATGATCCGGCACCTTCCACCCTGCAGGATAAGAATGTGATGACATCAGGGAGACCTCTGCATTATCCGTGGCTGCGGGATGATCCGGCACCTTCCACCCTGCAGGATAAGAATGTGATGACATCAGGGAGACCTTGGATACATCCATGGCTACGGGATGATCTGGCATCTTCCATCCTGCAGGATAAGAATGTGATGACATCAGGGAGACCTCTGCATTATCCGTGGCTGCGGGATGATCCGGCATCTTCCAGAATAAGAGCATGATGACAGTAATCCCGGGAGCGGCGCACACACTATATGACAGGAGCCTTCATCCGGCTCTATAGACCTGTCACTGAACATAAGCGCTGGCTGCCCTGACATAAGAGCGGCCCCGGGGCCCGGCCTTCCTCTATTCTCTTCTCAGACATCTTCAGCAGCTCCTGAAAGGATTTCTCTCTCACACCTCACTGACTCCGGCGCTCATGTGCTTCTCGGCAGAACACAGGTTTCCTTCAGAGCTGCGATTACAGGAAATGCTATAAAAAGTCATCGGGAACAAACAGGAGGACGGCGTGTGAAAGCCGCGATGGAGGAGACCTCATATCTGAGACAATTCTTACTCGCTCCAAACTGGAGAAATATATAGTTATATATGTACATCCATGAGACACAGGTCACATGACTTGGGAAATCTCCCATCACAATCCATCCTGATAAACCAGGGACATTACTCGTAGATCCAGGCACCGGGACTGTGGGATCTGCTTATAGTTCTTATCCATGGCCTCCTCCCTTCTAATATCAACTTTTATAATTATGCTAAAGACCGCAGCCTCCTCTGTAACCAAGCTTTACAGGCTGTTACACAGTCCCCCGTTCCCCTGCTGTAACCTCAGTGGGAGCACAGTGTAACAGCCTGTGAAACCCCAAAGTTTAAAGGTTGATTTTAGAAGGAAGATTATATTATATTAGATGATTTAAGGATCTGTAAGTGTTCCTGGTCTTTTGTGATTTGCTTTAACATGTACCAGCGCTATCCAAGACGGACAGAATACCGGCTGGCGTGGACGTCTCTGCAGTGGACCTGTATGTAACACATGAAGATTCACTGGAGACTTTGAGGCAGATTGTAGATCTCACCTCCCAGCAATTGTTTGCATGAAAATTTTTTAACATATCTTCAACATACTAACTTATCTGTAAATTCTGTCTTGGCAGTGCAATCCAAAACCACGAGGGGGAAAAAAATTGGAATAATGAGAGTTGTGTTCTTTGTTACGGATGGAAATATTGATGCGTGTAAAGGCCTTACCTTCTGCACAGACCTGGAGCCAATTCCACTGTATACATACAAGTTGCTTCTGACAAACTCATCCCCTGTGTCTGCAGGATTTACTCTGTCCGTTCGGAGCAGTAGTTCTAGGTTCTGGCCTGTAAATCCTGAGTATGTTGGATGAAATATGTGACCCAGCCCTAGTTTCTGGACCTGTGACGTGTGCTAGACAATCCTAGGCTTATGCCTCATGCACATGGACAGGAATCGCAGCACAACTTTCATTCATTTAAGACTCCTCCACTCACATAATGGGGTCCCAAAAGAAAGACAACCCATGGAAGACCCTTTATAAGGCCTCATCCAAGAAGTCCAGTCACTTCCAGGCAGATCACACAACACATACTATTAGTTATCGTCTCAGATATATCTGTGTGTGAGCAGCACCATAAACCATCTATATAGGAAGATATGATCCTCAAAGCTGCAGCGAGTGATGAGGAACTATGACCGGACTGCTGGGGGAATTTCACCTTTCCTGTAGTTCCCCTTAGACGTCAGCGGACTATATGCGGTTTGATGATACTGTGCAGGGTCCAGGTCTCTCCTGTGGTGTACAGGGAGGTAAACCATACACTGCAAAATCATGGCAACTCTAACAAGAGAGTCCCCGAGCAAGCAGACCCGTCCAATACAGTAGTATAGACTCACCAGTACTGGTGCATTTACATGCAACCCCCTGCATTGGTCAGGGCACGCTGGGAGATGTAGTTTCACAATTGGAGGAGAGCCACAGGTCAGAGGTCACTGTTCCGGTGAAATCCCTGACCTCCATACACACTACATGGGTCTGAAAACGTTCTGTATGACAAGGACTTCTGACTGATCAGCATAGACCTAGACCCCCCCCCCCCAGCACTAAACCGCACTGTAATCTCCTGGATAATTGAACAATGGAAAAGCTCAGACTAACACAAGAGGCGAGCGCCGAAGAAAACCTCCTCCTCCTCCTCACTGCGACTTCTGCCAACACTACATTGCTGAGGAGAGATGCCAGCACACTGCACCATACTGGAGGCGACTATGGAATATATACCGGAGAAGAAAGGAGACCGGCAGCAACAAATAGTCATCAAGTGCAGAAAGTGGGGTCTGATCAACTAATCTAAGAGCTAGAGTCCCCTGAAAGGGTTAATCCTACGGTATATGACTTTGTAAAGCTGAACGCTGGAACTTCCACCAATTCGGAGAATGAAGGGACACGACACTAGTGCGTTGTTCCCAGCACCCCCGACATGTGCAGGGTGACGTGATGCTTTATGAAACAAGTACAACACTTCCAGATCATTCACTGGTAAACTAACCGGACACAGACTCCACCAGCCAAGTGCACGAGGGCAGACTCTACCTCTAGCTCTGCTACATGGCTACTTCTACCCCCGTAATCCAGATGATTCTACTGCCGGACGACCCCTTTACGTAGAGTCTTAGAAGCTGCGGCGCAACAAGCAGATGGTAGTTACACGGAAAATGATCCCCAAGAACGTTTGTTGGGGTCTGACCTCTAATGACCTTTATCCATGATGAAAGCAATGCGTCATCACACCTAAACATGTCCGATCCTCCCTTAAAGACAAGGGGTCACAATCCCAATGCAAATCTAATACATAAAATAGGACGGCCATTGCTGTGCAGTGGAGCTGGATACATCTCAGGGTCATAACAGACCTCACAGCAGGTATGGACCCAAATTATCAGTCACCGGACAGCACTGTGCCCATATAGGATACGACCACCAGACGCACATCACCTGGGACATAGTATCACAGGTATAACCCCAACAAATAAAACAGTATCAGAACTGTATCCATTATATCAGACTTCTTCTTAAAGGGGTTGTGCCAGCCTTTCCTCTGCTGAGCGTGCAGCAGTAAGAATGAAGTTTGGCTCCAGCTTTGCAAATTTATGACAATGGAAAATATTTGCCAATTATTTTATATTGGGCTACAATTATTTTTAGCCCCTTCCTAGAAAACAGCACATTTCCAGCCTCCTGTAACACCAGGACACATCCGACACAAGTCATCCTCAAAAGAGGGGAATTTAAAGGGGAAGTCTGACTCCTCGGCAATTCCACACTGATGCAGCACGGTATTATATGAACAACCCAGAGCCAATGTCTGTAGCTGGTATGGTCTGGTGACAGTGAAGGGCAGGAGACTGCCGCAGCCAATCACAGGCCTCAGCGGTGTCATCCACACACACACGCCACTTCACTTATGAGGCCAGTGATTGGCTACTGCAGAAACCTGCAATTGAACATCACCCTATACAACTGGGACCAGATCAGCGACACTGGAATGGGGGAGACAGATGGAGCAGCCCTTAAAGAAAACGGTTTCGAAGTCTCAGTCGATTTACCATTTAGTCATTTGTATGCATTTCTTTACTTATCATGGGCAGCCTTAGACAGTCAGACGTCCTACCAGCTAGCGGCCTGCCCCCCGTTCTCGGACCCCCATGTAGTATAGGCCACTTTTTCTTGCCTGATATTCAATCCAATCGCAGTTTGCCGGACCCCCTTGTAGTGTTTCTATGCAGATATCCCATATAGCAATGAAATCCACAGGAGAGAGGTCCGCCGCAATACTCAGGCCCACCACCAACCACACAGTGACCTCCAGCAGGACCTACCTGAGGCAGCGCCGTGTTGAGTTGTCTCTGTAGAGAGTCGCGCTCGTGCGATACTTCCTGTAACTTGCCCTGATTCAGCGCCAGCGTCTCCTGGGTCTCTCGCAGCGTGTCCAGCAGCCGGTCTCTCTCCTCCAGCATGGAAACCATCAGCTGCTCAAAGTGGGAATCGGAGTCAGTCTGCAGGGGGGAGCCGGATCCATGGCTGCCGTTCCCCCCCGGAGGCATCTCAGCCTCGCTGATGGTCGGCATCACCTCGCACATCATCTGTAAAGGAGACACGGAGATTAGTGACTCGTGATACAACAAACATTTCCTTTAAATATAAGAAACCCCAGAGCAGTCTGGCCCTGTTATATCCATTCCCGGGAGGGGTGCACCATATGGCGGTCACTCGGTATCACTCGGTCCTGCACAATATTGGCCTGAGAATGGGCAGAGCACTTGTTACAAATCCACTGCAGCGCCTCCAAAGGAAGAATTAAGTATTGCATGGTGCAGACTGAAAATACAGGGGGTGTCTGGTGTAGAAAACCCCTAAGTAAGGGGGTCCTCATCTTTGGTGCGGTGGAGGACTAGGACTGTGTAATACAGCAATTCCCCAGAGATGATGGCTGGAGGTCTCAGGAGGGGGACACCACGTGATCAGGTTCTACAGAACTCCATTAACAGGACTTATGTTTACATCATGACCGGACCGAGACCTCTCTCTGCTTCCCACAAGTCAACCACAGATTAGGAATCTCTCCACATCCTACTCAGACCTAAAACATCCCTAACAGCGGACGCTCCGCCCTGGTGATACAAGGAGCCGGGAATAACAAATGATAAAGTCACCCAATTATCCAACTTGTGACACCGTGGTCGGACCTTGCATATGGAAGCCACACCCCCCTCCCAGATGTTCTGGTTCTATACTGGTCCATAGACGCAGATATTGTTTATGGCTGTGTACATAGTCCATACAGCTGGGGATACCGAAGCTCCACATACACAGGGATCAATGTACGCAGCGCCCCGGTCACTACAACGTTATATGGTGCAGGAAGAGATAGTGACTGATGGGAGGGAGCTCCGGGTGACATATCATATATGGGAAGCGATATAGGGGCATTGTGCGGTTCAGAGCCTCATATAGGATCCCTCATATAATGTACAACCCCTTATACAACCTATAAGGCAAATTCAGGACTCATTATGGGCATAAGAGTCCAGTAGGCGGTGCTTAAAGACCAAAAAGCTACTAATTTCCAGGAAACTGTAATCCATAGAACATGTTGGGGGTTATGATCCTGCAGCAGCTTTAGAGCGAAGGTTTGGAGGATATCAGAAAGTTCAGGTCAAATGTGTCTGAGCTAAGGGGGGGGGGGGTCATGAACCCGTCAGGTGACCTCCCATCAGCCAATGAATGGACGGTAACATATGCATTATAGTGATTGGATAATAATCATCACATGTATGTATGTAATATGGTGTGTATACAGGGATGTACAGTATACGGCATAGATTCGTAGTGTCATGCAGACATATGATGTTATACAGTATAATAAATCATACAGAATGTGACAGGTCACATGATGCGTGTGTATAATATGACATGTATAGTGTTACATCACACCTATGTATATGGCATAACTATATAGCGAGTCATGATGTTATACAGTATAATAAATCACATATAGTATGAAATGTATATAATGTGACAGGTGGGTACAACATGTATCTGCCATCACGTGTAGACAGTACAATAAAACATCTATATGGTAGTACAATGCATATAGTAATACACGACCTGTATGTATAGAATACAACCTGTATGTATGACATGTCTGTGTATAGTATATAATGTCTGTGTATATATATCATGTGTGTAGTATATAATATGTATATGTGAGGTCTGTTTATAGTACATGACATGTATATAGTATATAATATGTGTAGTATATAACATGTATATGTATAGTGTGACATATATGTAATGTATAACATATATGTGACGTCAGTTTGTAGTATGTACATGTATATGACAGGTCAGTGTGTAGTGTATAATATGTATATATATGTGAGTATGTGACGTCAGTGTGTAGTGTATGACGTGTATGTACGTGTTATATATGACGTATACCGGCTCCCCTATGCTGTGTTACCTTGCTTGTCGCTCCCGGTCTCGCTCCACTATCCCGCTATCGGTGGTTCCGTTGAGCATGGACCGGGCCGGTGCGCTGGGGGCCCCCGGGGCCGCACAGGGGGAGATGGCGGCTCCAGGCGCGGGGCAGGAGGCGGGGATCCCCGGTGCGGTGTCCGGGATCGGTCAGGCCGCCTCTCTATTCCCGGCATACACCGCGGCGCACAGTCGGTGCGTGACGTGCCCGGCATGCATTGCGTCACGCAGTAGGAGGAGTTTGGGAGCCGTTACCCGGGCGACGGGGGGACGGCCTGGCTCTGACACGGAACCAATCTGCGGAGGGGAGGCGGGGCAATGGGGGTGACGTGACGGGTAGTGGGCGTGGCCCGGGCTGTGCAGTCGCTGCTGTTCACACGAGACGGATTTATTTTTTTATTATTATTATTATTATTATTTTTTCATCTAAACCAAAAGTGCTCTGAGAAAACGGGAAGGGCTCTGCGCGTCCTGGACTTATGTATCCCCGGTCACAGGTTCTGATTTTATGGGCGTTTCTTTCTTTCTCCTGCCCCAAAATCCCCAGCAAACCCCTTTAATAGAGCTGTCACCAACCAATGGATTACATCCAGTGCTATGGATCTGGTGTAGTCTACAACCACTGCGTTACCGATCCAATGTAACAATGCAGAATAGTCTAGAACTCATAGGCAACCAAGTGCAGTCTAGAACCCATATGTTATAATTGTAGTGTAGTCTAGAACCCATATGTTATAATTGTAGTGTAGTCTAGAACCCATATGTTATAATTGTAGTGTAGTCTAGAACCCATATGTTATAATTGCAGTGTAGTCTAGAACCCATATGATACAAATGTAGTGTGGTCTAGAACCCATGGGATACGCATGTAATCTAGAACTCATATGATGCACATGTAGTGTAGTCTAGAACCCATATGACACAACTGTAGTGTAGTCTAGAACCCATAGGTCGCACCTGTAGTGTAGTCTAGAACCCATATGCTGCCGGTGCAGTATAGTCTATAACCCATAGGCTGCACCTGTAGTGTAGTCTAGAACCCTTAGGCTGCACATGTAATGTAGTCTAGAACCCATATGCTGCCGGTGCAGTATAGTCTATAACCCATAGGCTGCACCTGTAATGCAGTCTAGAACCCATATGCTGCCAGTGCCGTGTAGTCTAGAACCCATAGGTTAGCATGTCAGTGTAGTCTAGAGCCCATATGTTACCAATGCAGTGTAGTCCAGAACTGTGCATTGACGCATATATTTGTTGATGATATGTTAACATAGCGTTAACATCACGTTAACAAATGTGTTTTGTAAAGCCCCTGTTGACAGCAATGTAAATTAGGCAAATCTCCTCTTCTCAGCTTTTGTGATGCGTTACCGCCAAGTGTGACCGCAGCCTTACAGATGCATTGTAGTCCAGAACCACCCGGCTCCTGATCCAATCTAGTCCGCTAGTGTGCCTTAGAATTCACACGTGGCGTTTCTTTTGCGTTTTTTCATCACGTTTTTGCATCTTAGTTTTTCAGTTAGGATTCTTGTTACAGTTGTCTTTACTTGGCGTCTGCTCCATTGCGTTTTTTAAAGTCTGCGTTTGTGGGGTGTGAGGTTTTTCATTGCGTTTTTCAAAGCGGTTGCTTTTTTTTTTTGGAAGATATTGAAGATTCTTGAAAATTTTTTTGTCTGCAGCGAGAACAAGGTCACAAGATGCGTTTTTTTTACAAATTCCAAGAGACGCAGGTGTATTCCGTTAAAGCACATCAAGGATTGTGTTTTAAAAACGCAAACACAACCAAACATTAAAAAAAATGCATCGAAAAACACTACAGAACCGCTGGGTGTGTCACCGGCCCCTATGGATCTTGTGTAACCTAGAACTGTGCTGTTATTGCTCTGGTGTCATCTAGAACTGTAGTGATATGGATCCAGTGTAATCTAAAACCCATAGGCTACCAATACAGTGTAGTCCACAGCTGAGATGGTTCTGATCCAGTGTACTCTGTAGCAGACTTTTTCCTGCTGTGGTCTGATGCATGCAGTTAGATACATTAAGATTGCATTAGATACAGTTGTAGTCCACAGCTGAGATGGTTCTGATCCAGTGTGCTTGAGCAGACTTGTTGCCTGCTGTGGTCTGATGCATTAATACAGTTAGATGCATTAGATACAGTGTAGTCCACACTGAGATGGTTCTGATCCAGTGTACTCTGAAGCAGCCTTTTTCCTGCTGTGGTCCTGATGCATTGATAACATTAGAGGCTTAGATACAGTGTAGTCCACAGCCTAGATGGTTCTGATCCAGTGTACTCTGAAGCAGCCTTGTTCCTGCTGTGGTCTGATGCATTAAGATCATTAGACATTAGATACAGGTGTGTCCACAGCTGAGATGGTTCTGATCCAGTGTACGCTGAAGCAGACTTGTTCCTGCTGGTGGTCTGAATGCATTAGATCATTAGATGCATTAGATACAGTGTAGTCCACACGGAGAATGGTTTCTGATCCCAGTGGTACGCTGAAGCAGACTTGTCCTGCCTGGGGTCGAATGCAATTAGATACATTAGATGCATTAGATACAGTGTTGTCCCACAGCTGAGATGGTTTCTGATCCAGTGTACTCCTGAAGCAGAACTTGTTTCCTGCTGTGGTTCTGATGCATTGATACACTAAGATGCATTAGATACAGTGTAGTCCCCAGCTGAGATGGTTCTGATCCAGGTACTCTGAAGCAGAACTTGTTCCTGCTTGTGTCCGGCTGATGCATTAGATACATTAATGCCTTGATACAGTGTAGTCCACAGCTGAGATGTGTTCGATCCATGTACTTTGAGCAGACTGTTCCTGCTGTGGTCTGATGCATTAGATACATTAGATACAAGTTAGAACTATAGTGTATCCATCAGCCTGAGATGGTTTCTGATCCAGTGTACTCTGCAGCACACTTGTTCCTGCGTGTGTCTGATGCATTAGATACATTAGATAGCATTAGATACGTGTAGTCCACATTGAGATGGTTCCTGATCCAGTTGTACTCTGAAGCAGACTTGTACCTGCCCCCTGTGGGTCTGATGCATTAGATACATTAGATGCATTAGATACATGTGATGTGAATCCACAGCTGAAGTGTTCTGATCCAAGTGTACTCTGAGCAGACTTGTTCCTCGGCTGATGGTCTGTGCAATTGAATATAGATGCAATTAATACATAGATCATTAGATTAACAGTTGGTAGTCACACCGGAAGATGTTCGATCCAGTGTACTTCTGGAGGCAGAACTTGTTCCCTACTGTGGGTCTTATGCATTAAGATACACTTAGATGAAGCAGACTTGTTCCTGCTGTGGTCTGATGCATTAGATACATTAGATGCATTAGATACAGTGTAGTCCACAGCTGAGATGGTTCAGATCCAGTGTACTTTGGAGCAGACGTGTTCCTGCTGTGGTCTGATGCATTAGATACATTAGATGCATTAGATCTGTATATATAGACATTATAGGCCCGAGGGCTTAATAATCTCCCACACATCCTGTGAGCATAACAAGGGGCTACTGTTTGCGTTTGGGCCAAAATCCAGAGCGAGAGAGAGACGGGGAAATTCTGTGAAAAACAAATGGGCCTTAAAATTCCTAAAAAAAATAAAAAAAATAAAAAACAAGGCAGCGCCAGCGCGTTACCGGGTGGGGGACCTTGGCTCGGCAAGCAAAACTCTGGACTCTATTAAAATGGGTCTCTGAAACGCTACCACCTCTTAAACACCTAGAGACCCGTCTAATCAATTACTTTTTTCCTGCTCTTTCAGCGTTTTTAACTTAAAAACAACCTACTTTTAAATAAAAATACACAAAACAAACACACCCACCTTGCCTCCCCCAAGCCATCAAAATTATCATCTAAATTAAAAGGGTTTAAAAAAGACCTCCAAAGTAGAGACCTCTGGCCATCTTTGATGTCCTAATCCCTGCAGGTAGAGGGAGACTTCAGGAGGGAGTAATGATATTTTAGGGATAATCTGTTTAGGCTCAGTGGGCCCCGGGCCATAACATTGCAGAAGGGTGGGGGGGGTTGGGTTTGTAAATTAAAAAGTCACGTACTTTGTCATCGCCATTGAGGGCCCCCTGTCAGTTGCTGATCTCTGCGTCACAGGCCTCTCATTATCCCCGCCCGAAACAAGATCGCGGCCTTTCTGATCCCACAGGAAAAGGAAAAAAAGAAAAAAAAAATCGGGCAGGCCTAACCCAAAAAACTTACAAATTGGAGAATTAAAAGGTTTTTAAGGGAAGAGATCCCAAACCTCTCCTCTGAATTAAAAAAACCGAAACTGGGTGTTCTTTATCTTCTCATTCCGTGTTTTCGCTGTCAGGTGGCGTCGTCCCTCGTTCGTTTTCATTTATTGTCAAGGGGGCGTGTCCTACTAATCTACACTGTCCGGCACTGATTATATAAGCTCGTGTCAGTTAGGTAACCACCTAATGGCCGCGGTCACACGTGGCGTTTTGAACCAGTTTTGGTCTCGTTTTTAACCAGTTCGTCAAAAAAACGCATGGATTTTTGATCGTTTTTTAATTAAGATGATTGGGAAAAACTGTCAAAAAAGCATGCGGTTTTTGACAGGACTGCTTAAAAAACTGGCCCAAAACGAGATATGAGACCAATGAATGTCAGTAACCATCACAGTGCAGCTCTCATTCTGCCGGGGGCTGCTTGACAACATCAGAGCTGTGCTACGATTGGCGCACCGAACGTGTCCATCTAAGAGCCGCTTGGTCGCCCATGGAAACCCATCAGAGCTCAGCTATGATTTTAAAAAACAGCTTTGGTAAAATGAAAGCTGAGCTCTGATGGGTCGTCCAGGGCAGCCAAGCAGACAGTTCTGATACTTCTGATGAATCTCTCCCCTGGTGCCTGTTTGGTATATAAAAGCTTTATTAGTGCTCAAATTAAAAAATAAAAAGACAATTCACATAAGAGAGGCCTTTAAGAGCAAAACAATCACAGCTAAGCCTCATTTTAACAACTGCCCTGGGAAAAAGAAAAACGTGCTGTGATTTGGTTGCTTATGGGAAACAAGGCCAATATGTCTGCCCGGCCGGATAATCGAGGGTCTATAGATGTACAATTGTTGGAACCTCTGGAAGCAGTTCTGTCGAATCGAACAGCGAAGGAATGATACAATCCTGTCATAAAAAACAATGGGCGCCATTATGTGTGATGTAAAACTGGGTAACCTATATCACGTGCACTGATTGTCAATGGGGCGGTGCCTGACACAAGCTGGTTTTTTAAAGGTCTAAGGTCAAAAATGGTTTGATTGACTTAATATTATCACAGACAGCCCAAGAATCTCCTTCAAAATGATAAAACTGCAATCCTCACTCCAAACCACAGCGACAGCACACTGTTAGTGGCTGTGCCTGGTATGCAGCTCACATACAATTACTCAATATGGCCGATGGACAGGGATAACACTGGCACACACACCAACCTTCTGCCTGCTGACCATGGGTGCAGGGGTGTTTGGCAGACCCGACCAATCCAGGATATAGGGTACGGAAAAGGTTAGCAATGAATAGCACTGGACGTGTCCTTTTAATGCCGACCCCACATATCATCTTCTCACGTTGGATATTTCTATCACACTCGCACGTCTATTACTAGCGATACTTCTCGTTTATACTCAGACTTATTTTACATTTAACGTGCCGACTCAATTGTTCCAGAAACCATCTTGGCAGGAGAAGACCTTAGATACATCCATGGTGCGGGATATCCGGCATCTTCCTCCTGTGAATAAGAATGTGATGACATTCAGGAGGGACCTTAGATAAATCCATGGCTGCGGGATGATCTGGAAACTTCCACCTGCAGGGTAAGAATGTGATAATGTCAGGGAGACCTTGGTTACATCCATGGCTGCCAGGATGATCCGGCATTTCCATCCTGCAGGATAAGAATGTGATGACATCAGGGAGACCTCTGCCTTATCTTGGACTGCGGGATGTACGGCACCTTCCACCCTAGGGGATAAGAATGTTGGATGACATCAGGGAGACCTTGGATACATCCATGGCGTTGCAGGATGACCGGCCTCTTCCATCCTGCGGGAGATATAAGAATGTGATGACATCAAGGGAGACCTCTGCATATCTTGTGGCTGCGGGAATGATCCGGCCACCTTCACCTGCGGGATAAGAAGTGATGACATCAGGGAGACCTTGGATACTCCATGTGCTAGGATGATCCGGCACCTTCCACCCTGCAAGGATAAGAATGTGATGACATCAGGGAGACCTCTGCATTATTCCGTGGCTGCGGGATGATCCGGACACTTCCACCCTGCAGGATAAGAATGTGATGGACATCAGCGGAGGAGACCTTGGATACATCCATGGCTACGGGAATGATCTGGCATCTTCCATCCTGCAGGATAAGAATTGTGATGACACCAGGGGAGACCCTCTGCATTATCCGTGGGCTGCGGGGATGATCCGGCATTTCCCCAGAATAAGAGCATGATGACAGTAATACCGTCGGGAGCGGCGCACACACTATAATGACAGGAGCCTTCACGGCTCTATAGACCGTCACTGAACATAAGCGCTGGCTGCCTGACATAAGAGCGCGCCCCGGGGCCCGGCCTTCCTCTATTCTCTTCTCAGACATCTTCAGCAGCTCCTGAAAGGATTTCTCTCTCACACCTCACTGAACTCCGGCGCTCATGTGCTTCTCGGCAGAACACAGGTTTCCTTCAGAGCTTGCGATTAAACAGGAAAAATGCTTATAAAAAGTCATCGGGAACAAAACAGGAGGACGGGGGTGTGTGAAACCGCCGCGATGGAGGAGACCTCAATCTGAGACAATTCTTACTCGCTCCAACTGAAGAAATATATAGTTATATATGTACATCCATGAGACCACAGGTCACATGACTTGGGAATCTCCCATCACAATCCATTCTGAATAAACCAGGGACATTACTCGTAGAATCCAGGCACCGGGACTGTGGGATCTGCTTTATAGTCTTATCCATGGCTCCTCCCTTCTAATATCAAACTTCATAAATTATGCTAAAGACCGGCAGCCCTCCTCTGTAACCAAGCTTTACAGGCCGTTACACAGTCCCCCGTTCCCTGCTGTGAACCTCAGTGGGAGCACAGTGTAACAGCCGTGAAAACCCCAAAAGTTTAAAAGGTGATTTTAGAGAAGGAGATTTATATTATATTAGATGATAAGGATCTGTAGTGTCCTGGTCTTTTGTGATGATTGCTTTAACATGTACCAAGCGCTATCCAAGGCGGACAGAAAACCGGCTGGCGTGGAGTCTCTGCAGTGGACCTGTATGTAACACATGAAGATTCACTGGGAGCTTTGAGGCAGATTGTAGATCTCACCTCCCAGCAATTGTGATGTAAAATTTTTTAAACTATTCTTCAACATACATATAACTTATCTGTAATTCTGTTTGGCAGTGCAATGCCAAAAACCACGAGGGTGGAAAAAAAATTGGAATAATGAGAGTGTGTTCTTTGTTACGGATGGAAATTATTGATGTGTGTAAAGGGGCCTTACCTTTGCACAGGGGAACCTGGAGCCAATTCCACTGTATACATACAAGTTGCTTTCTGACAAACTCATCCCCTGTGTTCTGCAGGATTTACTCTGTCCGTTCGGAGCGTAGTTGTTAGGTTCTGGCCTTGTAAATCCTGAGTATGGTTGGAATGAATATGGACCAGCCCTAGGTTCTGGACCTGTGAACGTGGGCTAAGACAATCCTAGGCTTATGCCTCAGGCACTATGGACAGGAATCGCAGCACAACTTTCATTCATTTTAAAGACTCTCCACTCACATAATGGGGTCCCAAAAAGAAAGACAACCCATGGAAGACCCTTATAAGCCTCTCCAAGAGTCCTGTCAACTTCCAGGCAGAATCACACAACACATACTATAGTTATCGTCTTCAGATTATATGTGTGTGAGCAGCACCATAAACCATCTATATAGGAAGATATGCTCTCAAAGGCTGTCAGCGAGGGATGAGGAACTATGACCGGACTGCTGGGGGGAATTTCACCTTTACTGTAGTTCCCCCTTAGACCGTCAGCGGTACTATATGCGGTTTTTGATGATACTGTGCACGGTCCAGTCTCTACCCTGTGGTTTGTACAGGGAGGTAAACAAAATACACTTGCAAAATCATGGCAACTCTAACAAGGAGAACCGAGCAAGGAAGACCCGTCCAATACAGTAGTATAGACTCACCAGTTACTGGTGCATTTACAATGCAACCCCCTGCATTGGTCAGGGCACGCTGGGAGATGTAGTTTTACAATTGGAGGAGAGCCACAGGTCAGACGGTCACTGTTCCGTGTGAATAAATCCCCTGACTCCATACCACACTACATGGGTCTTGAAAACGTTTCTGTATTGACAAGGACTTCTGAACTGATCAGCATAGACCTAGGACCCCCCCCCCCCGCACTAAACCGCCATGTAATCTCCTGGATAATTGAACAATGGAAAGCTCAGACTAACACAAGAGGCGAGCGCCGCAGGGAAAAAACCTCTCATCCTCCTCCTCACTGCGTCCTTCTGCCAACAATACATTGCTGAGGAGAGGATGCCCCAGCACACTGCACCATACTGGGAGGCGGGACTAAGGATAAATACCGGAGAAGAAAGGAAGACCGGCAGCAAACAAAATAGTCCTCAAGTGCAGAAATAGGGGGGTTTCTGAATCAACTAATTAAGAGCTTAGAGTCCCCTGAAAGGTTTAATCCTACGGTATATGACTTTGTAAAGCTGAACGCTGGAAACTTCCCCAATTCGAGAGAATGAAGGGACACGACACCAGTGCGTGTCCCAGCACCCCCGACATGTTGCAGGGGTGACGTGATGCTTTATGAAACAAGTACAACACTTCCAGATCATTCACTGGTAAACAACGGACCACAGACCACCAGCCAAGTGCAGAGGGCAGACTCTAACCTCTAGCTCTGCTACAATGGCTACTTCTACCCCCGAATCCAGATGATTCTACTGCCGGACGACCCCCTTTACGTTAGAGTCCTTAGAAGCGCGCGGCGCAACAAGCAGATGGGTAGTTACACGGAGAAAAATGATCCCCAAAGAACGTTTGTTGGGGTCTGCCTCTCAATGACCTTTTTTCCATGATGAAAGCCAATGCGTCATCACACCTAACATGTCCGATCCTCCCCTAAAGACAAGGGGTCACAATCCCAATGCAAATCTAAATACATAAAATAGGACGGCCCATTGCTGTGGCAGTAGGGAGTGATACATCTCGGGTCATAACAGACCTCACAGCAGGTATGGACCCAATTATCAGTCACCGGACCGCACTGTGCCCATATTAGGATTACGACCACAGACGCACATCACCTGGGACATTGTATCACAGGTATAACCCCAACAATATAAAACAAGTATCACAGAACTGTATCCATTATATCAGACTTTCTTCTTAAAGGGTTGTGCCAGCCTTTCCTCTGCTGAGCGTGCAGCAGTAAGAATGAAGTTTGGCTCCAGCTTTGCAAAAATTTATGACAAATGGAAAATATTTGCCAATTATTTTAATATGGGCTACAATTATTTTAGCCCCTTCCTAGAAAACAGCACATTTCCAGCCTCCTCTGTAACACCGGACACATCCCGACACAAGTCATCCTCAAAGAGGGAATTTTAAAGGGGAAGTCTGACTCCTCGGCAATTCCCACGATGCAGCAAGGGTATTTATGAACAAACCCAGAGCCAATGTCTGTAGCTGGTATGGTTCTGGTGCAGTGAGGGCAGGAAGACTGCCGCAGCAATCACAGGCCTCAGCGGCATGTCCATCCACACACCACACGCGACCACTTCACTTATGAGGCCGAGGATTGGCTACTGCAGAAAAAAACCTGCAATGCGAACATCCCCTATACAATGGGACCAGATCAGCGACAACTGGAAGGGGGAGACAGATGGAGCAGCCCTTAAAGAAAAAACGGTTTCGAAGTTTTTTCCACTCCAGTCGATTTACCATTTAGTACATGTATGCTTTCTTTACTTCTCATGGGCCAGATTAGACAGTCTCGAACGTCTACCAGCTAGAGGCCTGCCCCCCGTTTCTCGGGAACCCCATGTAGTATAGGCCACTTTTTCTTTGCCTGATATTACATCCAATCGCAGGTTTTGCCGGACCCCCTTGTAGTGTTTCTATGCAGATATCCCATATAGCAATGAAAAACTCCAACACAGGAGAGAGGTAGCGCGCATACTCAGGCCCCCCACCAACCACACAGGTGAACCTCCAGCGGACTACCTGAGGCAGTCGCCGTGTTTGAGTTGTCTCTGTAGAGAGTCGCGCTCGTGGGATACTTCCTGTTAACTGCCCTGATCAGCGCGCCAGCGTCTCCTGGGTCTGCTCGCAGCGTTGTCCAGCAGCCCGGTTCTCTCTCCTCAGAAATGGATGAAACCATCAGATGCTCAAAGTGGGAATCGGAGTCAGTCTGGCAGGGGGGAGCCGGAATCCATGGCTGCGTTCCCCCCCGGAGGCATCTCAGCCTGCTGATGGTCGGCATCACCCGCGCACATCATCTGTAAAGGAGACCGGAGGATTAGTGACTCGTGATACAACAAACATTCTCTTTAAATATAAGAAACCCCAGAGCAGTCTGGCCCTGTTATATCCATTCGGGAGGGTTGCACCATATGGCGGTCAACTCGGTATCACTCGGTCCTGCACAATATTGGGCCTGAGAATGGGCAGAGCACTTTGTGTACAAATCACTGCGCGCCTCCAAGGAAGAATAAGTATTGCATGGTGCAGACTGAAAATACGGGGGTGTGTCTGGTGTAGGAAAACCCCTAAGTAAGGGGGTCCTCATCTTGTGGCGGTGGGAGGACTAGGGACTGTGTAATAACAGCAATCCCCAGAGAGATGGCCTGGAGTCTCCGGGGGGACACCACGTGATCAGGTTCTACGACAGAACTCCATTAACAGGCTATGTTTACATCATGACCGGACCGAGGACCCTCTCTGCTTCCCAACAAGTCAACCACAGATTAGGAATCTCTCACATCCTACTCAGAAGCTAAACATCCCTAAAGCGGGACGCTCCGCCCTGTGGGACAAGGAGCCGGGAATAACAAAAAAATGATAAAAGTCCACCGAATCCAACTTGTGACACCGTGTCGGACCTTTGCATATGGGAAGCCACACCCCCCTCCCAGATGTTCTGGTTCTATACTGGTCCATAGACGCAAAGATATGTTTATGGGTGTGTACATAGTCCATTACAGCTGGGGATACCAAGCTCCACATACACAGGGATCAATGTACGCAGCGCCCCGGTCACTACAACGTTATATGGTGCAGGAAGAGATAGTGAACTGATGGGTGGAGGGAGCTCCGGGTGACATATTCATATATGGGAACGCGAATATAGGGGCATTGTGCGGTTTCAGGAGCCTCATATAGGACCCTCATTAATGTAACAACCCCTTATACACCTATAAGCAAAATTCAGGACTCATTATGGGGATAAGAGTCCAGTAGGCGGTGCTTAAGACCCAAAAGCTATAATTTCCAGGAACTGTAAATCCATATAGAACATGTGTGGGTTTATGACCTGCAGCCGCTTTAGAGCCGAAGGTTTTGGAGGATATAAGAAAAAGTTTCAGGTCAAATGTGTCTGAGCTAGGGGGGGGGGGGGGTCATGAACCCGTCAAGGTGGACCTCCCATCAGCCAATGAATGGACTAGGTAATATGCATTATAGTGATTGGATAAATAATCTCACATGTAATGTATGTAAATTGGTGGTTTATACAGGGATGTACAGTAATACGGCATAGATCGTAGTGGTTCTATGCAGACATATTGATGTTATACAGTATAATAAAATCATACAGAATGTGACAGGTCCACATGATGGCTGTTGTATATATGACATGTATAGTGTTACATCACACCTATGTATATGGCATAACTATATAGCGAGTCAGTAGCTGATTGTTATACAGTATATAAATCACATATAGTATATGAAATGTATATAATGTGACAGGTGGGTACAACAATGTATCTGCCATCACGTGTAGACAGTACAAATAAAACATCTATATGGTAGTACAAGCATATAGTAATACACGAACTGTATGTATAGAATACAAACTGAGTATGGACATGTTCTATGTAATATATATATATATCATGGTGTGTGTAGTATATAATATGTATATGTGAGGTTGTTTATAGTACATGACATGTATATTATAGATATAATATGTGTAGTATATAAACATGTATATGTATAGTGTGACATATAGTAATGTTATAAAAATATATGTGACGTCAGTTGTAGTATGTACGTTATATGACAGGTCAGTGTGTAGTGTATAATATGTATATATATGTGAGTATGTGACTCAGTGTTTGTAGGTATGAGTGTATGTACGTGTTATATATGACGTATACCGGCTCCCCTATGGCTGTGTTAACTTGTTGTCGCTCCCGGTCTCGCTCACTATCCGATATCGGTGGTTCCGTTGAGCATGGACCGGGCCGGTGCGCTGGGGGCCCCCGGGGCCGACCAGGGGGAGATGGCGGCCTCCAGGCGCGGGGCAGGAGGGCGGGGATCCCCGGTGCGGTGTCCGGGATGGTCAGGCCGCCCTCCTATTCCCGGCATACACCCGGGCGCACAGAGTCGGTGAGGACGTGCCCGGCATGCATGGCGTCACGCAGTAGTAGGAGGAGTTTGGGAGCCGTTACCCCGGGCGACGGGGGGACGCCTGGCTCTGACCCGGAAACCAATCTGCGGAGGGGAGGCGGGAATGGGGTGACGTGACGGGTAGTGGGTGGCCCCGGGCTGTGCAGTCGCTGCTGTTCACACGAGACGGATTTATTTTTTTATTATTATTTATTATTATATTATTTTTTCATCTAAACCAAAAGTGCTCTGACGAAAAACGGAGGGAAGCTCTGCCGCGTCCTGGACTTATGTATCCCCGGTCACAGGTTTTGATTTATGGGCGTTTCTTTCTTTTCCTGCCCCAAAATCCCAGCAAAACCCCTTAATAAGAGGTGTCACCAACATGGATTACATCCAGTTGCTATGGATCTGGTGTAGTCTACAACCACTGCGTTTCCGATCCCAATTAACAATGCAGAATAGTCTAGAACTCATAGGCAACCAGTGCAGCTAGACCAAGTTTATTGAGTAGTCTAGAACCATATGTTATAATGTAGTGTTAAGCTGCTAGGTTGTAGGTATAACCCATTGTTTATAATGCAGTGTAGTCTAGAAAACAATATGATCCAATTGTAAAGTGTGTCTGAACATGGACGCAGTATCTAGAACTCAGGTTAATATGCAAAATAACATGTGAGTGTAGTCAGAACCCATTAGATACACATGTAGTGTAGTCTAGAACCGAAAAACATGTGCGTTGTCTAGGACCCATTGACACAATTAGTGTAGTCTAGAACCCATAGGGTGCCCACCTGTAGGGTAGTAGTCTAGAACCCATATGGCTGGCCGGTGCAAGTTATAGTCCTAAACCCATAGGCTGCACCTGTAGTAGTGTAGTCTAGAACCTTAGGCTGCACATGTAATGTAGTCTAAAACCCATATGCGCCGGTGCCGTATAGTATACAACCCATAGGCTGCACCTGTGTAAGCAGTCTAGAACCCATATGCTGCCAGTGCCGTGTTAGTCTAGAACACCATAGGTTAGCATGTCAGTGTGTCTAGAGGCCCATATGTTACCAATGCAGTGTAGTCCAGAACTGTGCATGAGCGCAATATTTGTTGTTGATGATATGTTAACATAGCGTTAAACATCACTGTAACAAATGTGTTTTGTAAAGCCCCTGTTGACAGCAATGTAAATTAGGCAAATCTCTCTTTCAGCTTTTGTGATGCGTTACCGCCAAGTGGTGACCGCAGCCCTACAGACATTTGTAGTCCAGAACCACCCGGCTCCTGATCAATCTAGTACCGCTAGTGTGCCTTAGAATTCACACGTGGCGTTTTTTGCGTTTTTCATCACGTTTTTGCATCTTAGTTTTTCAGTTAGGATCTGTTACAGTTTGTCTTTACTTGGGTCTGACCTCCATTGCGTTTTTTAAAGTCTGCGTTTGTGGGGTTTGGAGGTTTTTCATTTGCGTTTTTTCAAGCGGTTGCTTTTTTTTTTTGGAGATATTGAAGATTCTTGAAAATTTTTTTGTCTGGCAGCGAGAACAAAGGTCACAAGATGCGTTTTTTTTTTACAAATTACCACGGCGAAGGCAGGGTGGTATTACCGTTTTAATAGACAACATCAAAGGATGTGTACTGATAAAAATCGAGACAAATAACACAAAACAGCAAACATTAATAAAGAAATTGCATCGGAGCATAAAAAATCACTACAGATACCGCTGTGTGTGTACCACGGCCCTAATGGATCTGATCGTGTAACCCTAGAAGGTTGTGCTGTATTGGCTCTGGTTGTTAATCTAGAACTGTAGGTGATCATGATTACCAGTGTAATTCAAAACCCATAGGTACCAAATACAGGTTAGTCCACAGCTGGAGATGGTTCTGATCCAGTGTACTCTGAGCAGACTTTTCTGCTGTGGTCTGATGCATGCATTAGATACATTAGATGCATTAGATACAGTGTAGTCCACAGCTGAGATGGTTCTGATCCAGTGTACTCTGAAGCAGACTTGTTCCTGTTGTGGTCTGATGCAGTTAGTACATTAGATGGCATTAGATACAGTGTAGTCCACAGCTGAGATGGTTCTGATCCCAGTGTACTCTGAAGCAGACTTGTTCCTGCTGTGGTTTGATGCATTAGATACATTAGATGCATTAGATACAGTGTAGTCACAGCTGAGATGGTTCTGATCCAGTGTACTCTGAAGAAGACTTGTTCTGCTGTGGTCTGATGCTGATATTAGATACATTAGATGCATTAGTACATGTCGTCCCAGCTGAGATGGTTTTGATACAGTGGTACTCTGAAGCAGACTTGTTCTGCTGTGGTCTGATGCATTAGATACATTAGATGCATTAGATACAGTGTAGTCCACAGCTGAGATGGTGTCTGATCCAGTGTACTCTGAAGCAGACTTGTCCTGCTGTGGTCTGATGCATTAGATACATTAGATGCTGCATTAGATACAGGTAGTCCACAGCTGAGATGGTTCTGATCCAGTGTACTTTGAAGCAGACTTGTTCCTGCTTGTGGCTCTTGATGCATTAGATACATTAGATGCATTAGAACAGTGTAGTCCACAGCTGAGATGGTTCTGATCCAGTGTACTCTGAAGCAGACTTGTTCCTGCTGTGGTCTGATTGATTAGATTACATTAGATGCATAGATTACAGTGTGTAGTCCACAGCTGAGATGGTTCGATCCAGTGTACTTGGAGCAGACTGTTGTCTGCTGTGGTCTGATGCATTAGATACATTAGATGCATAGATACAGTGTAGTCAACAGCGAGATGGTTCTGATCCAGTGTACTCTGAAGCAGACTTTGTCTGCTTGGTCTGATGGCATTAGATACATTAGATGCATTAGATACAGTGTAGTCCACAGCTGAGATGGTTCTGATCCAGTGTACTCTGAAGCAGACTTTGTCTGCTGTGGTCTGATGCATAGATACTAGATGCATTAGATACAGTGTTGTAGTCCACAGCTGAGGTGGTTCTGATCCAGTGGTACTCTGAAGCAGACGTGTTCCTGCTGTGGTCTGATGCATTAGATACATTAGATGCATTAGATACAGTGGGTGTCCACAGCTGAGAGATGGTTTCTGATCCAGTGGTACTCTGAAGCAGACCTGTTCTGTGGGTCTGATGCATTAGATACATTAGATGCATTAGATACAGTGTAGTCCACAGCTGAGATGTGTTGATCCAGTGTACTCTGAAGCAGACGTTCCTGCTGTGGTCTGATGCATTAATAGATGCATTAGATACAGTGTAGTCCACAGCTGAGATGGTTCTGATCCAGTGTACTCTGAAGCAGACTTGTTTGCTGTGTGCTGATGCATTTAGAATACATAGAGCATTAGATACAGTGTTAGTCCACAGCTGAGATGGTTCTGATCCAGTGTACTCTGAAGCAGACTTGTTCCCTGCTGTGGGTCTATCTGATGATTAGATACATTAATCATTAGATACGTGTAGTCCACAGCTGAGATGGTTCTGATCCAGTGTACTCTGAAGCAGACTTGTACCTGCTGTGGTCTGATGCATTAGATACATTAGATGCATTAGATACAGTGTAGTCCACAGCTGAGATGGTTCTGATCCAGTGTACTCTGAAGCAGACTTGTTCCTGCTGTGGTCTGATGCATTAGATACATTAGATCAGATCCCCCTGCGTTCAGGAGGACGCTGTGATCAGAACCATCTCAGCTGTGGACTACACTGTATCTAATGCATCTAATGTATCTAATGCATCAGACCACAGCAGGAACAAGTCTGCTTCAGAGTACACTGGATCAGAACCATCTCAGCTGTGGACTACACTGTATCTAATGCATCTAATGTTTACTTAATGCATTCGAACCACAGCAGAACAAGTCTGCTTCAAGACATAACTGGATCAAACCATCTCAAGCTGTGGACTACACTGTATCTAATGCATCTAATGTATCTAATCATCAGATCAGACCCACAGCAGGAACAAGTCTGCTTCAAGTACACTGGATCAGAACCATCTCAGCTGTGGACTAACACTGTATCTAATGCTCTAATGTATCTAATGCATCAGACACAGCAGGACAAGTCTGCTTCAGAGTACACTGGATCAGAACCATCTCAGCTGTGGACTAACACTGTATCTAATGCATCATGTACTATGCATCAGACCACAGAGGAACGTCTGCTTCAGAGTACACTGGATCATAACCATCTCAGCTGTGACTACACTGTATCTAATGCATCTAATGTATCTAATGCATCAGACCCACAAGGAACAGGTCTGCTCCAGAGTACCACTGGATCAGAAACCATCTCAGCTGTGGACACCACTGTATCTAATGCATCTAATGTATCTAATGCATCAGACCACAGAGGAACACGTCTGCTTCAGAGTACCACTGGATCAGAACCACCTCACTGTGGACTACAACACTGTATCTAATGCATCTAGTAATCTAATGCATCAACCACAGCAGACAAGTCTGCTTCAGAGTACACTGGATCAGAACCATCTCAGCTGTGGACTACAACTGTATCTAATGCATCTAATGTTATCTAATCAATCAGACCACAGCAGAAACAGTCTGCTTCAGAGTACACTGGATCGAACCATCTCAGCTGTTGACTACACTGTATCTTGCATCTAATGTATCTAATGCATCAGACCACAGCAGGAACACGTCTGCTCCAAAGTCACACTGGATCTGAACCATCATCAGCTGTGGACTACACTGTATCTATTGCATCTAATGTATCAATCATCGACCACAGCAGGAACAAGTCTGCTTTCAGAGTACACTGGATCAGAACCATCTCAGCTGTGGACTACACTGTATCTAATGCATCTAATGTATCTAATGCATCAAGAGCCACACAGCAGGAAACAAGTCGCTTCAGAGTACACTGGATCAGAACCACTCCAGCTGTGGACTACACTGTATCTAATCAAGCATCTAATGTATCTAATGGCATCAGACCCACAGCAGGTACAGTCTGCTTTCAGAGTACACTGGATCAGAACCATCTCAGCTGTGGACTACACTGTATCTAATGCATTCTAATGTATCTAATGCATCAGACCACAGCAGAACAAGTCTGCTTCAGAAAGTACCTGTATCAAACCATCCTCAGCTGGGACACATGTACTAATGCATCTAATGTATCTAATAATCTAATGCATCAGACCACAGCAGAACAAGTCTTGCTTCAGAGTACACTGGATCAGAACCATCTCAGCTGTTAACTACACTGTATCTAATGCATCTAATGTATCTAATGCATCAGACCACAGCAGGAACAAGTCTGCTTCAGAGTACACTGGATCAGAACCATCTCAGCTGTGGACTACACTGTATCTAATGCATCTAATGCATCAGACCACAGTAGGAACAAGTCTGCTTCAGAGTACACTGGATCAGAACCATCTCAGCTGTGGACTACACTGTATCTAATGCATCTAATGTATCTAATGCATGCATCAGACCACAGCAGAAAAGTCTGCTCAGAGTACCTGATCAGAACCATCTCCAGCTCTGTGGACTAACACTGTTATCTTGGGTAGCCTGATGAGGTGTTTGATTAGACCACTGCGTGGAACCATATCACTCTACAGTTTCTAATGATCAACCAACCAGAGCCAGATAACACACAACCTTCTAGGGGTTTACACATAGATACCATCAGGGCCGGTGACACACCCAGCGGTTCTGTAGTGTTTTTCGATGCATTTTTTTTAATGTTTGGTTTGTGTTTTGTCCGTTTTTATAACACATCCTTGATGTGCTTTAAAACGGAATACCACCTGCTCTCGCTTGGAATTTGTAAAAAAAAAAAACGCATCTTGTGACCTTGTTCTCGCTGCCAGACAAAAAAATTTTCAAGAATCTTCAATATCTTCCAAAAAAAAAAAGCAACCGCTTTGAAAAAACGCAAAATGAAAAACCTCACACAACCCCACAAACGCAGACTTTAAAAAACGCAATGAATCAGACCCAAGTAAAGACAAACTGTAACAGATCCTAACTGAAAAACTAAGATGCAAAAACGTGATGAAAAACGCAAAAAACGCACGTGTGAATTCTAAGGCACACTAGCGGACTAGATTGGATCAGGAGCCGGGTGGTTCTGGACTACAATGCATCTGTAAGGCTGCGGTCACACTTGGCGGTAACGCATCACAAAAGCTGAAAGAGAGATTTGCCTAATTTACATTGCTGTCAACAGGGGCTTTACAAAACACATTTGTTACAGTCTGATGTTTAACGCTATGTTAACATATCATCAAAACAAATATATGCGCGTCAATTGCACAGTTCTGGACTACACTGCATTGGTAACATATGGGCCTCTAGACACACTGACATGCTAACCTATGGTGTTCTAGACTAACACGGCACTGGCAGCATATGGGTTCTAGACTGCATTACAAGGTGCAGCCTATGGTTGTATACCTATACGGCACCGGCGCATATGGGTTTCTAGACTACATTACATGTGCAGCTAAGGTTCTAGACTACACTACACAGGTGCAGCCTATGGGTTTAGACTATACTGCACCGGCCAGCCATATGGGTTCTAGACTACTACCCTACAGGTGGGCGACCTATGGGTTCTAGACTACACTAACATTTGTGTCAATGGGTCCTAGAAACTGCACATGTTATTTTCCGATGGTTCTAGACTACACTACATGTGTATCTAATGGGTTCTGACTACACTCACATGTTATTTCATATTAACCGAGTTCTAGTTCTGCGTCATGTTTAGACACACTACAATTTGGATCATATTGTTTCTAGACTACACTCATTATAAACAATGGGTTATACCTACAGCAACTACACTACATTATAACATATGGTTTCTAGACTCTGCACTGCATGGTTGCCTATGAGTTCTAGACTATTCTGCATTGTTAATTGGATCGGATAACGCAGTGGTTGTAGACTACACCAGATCCATAGCAACTGGATGTAATCCATGTTGGTGACACCTCTATTAAGGGGTTTTGCTGGGATTTTGGGGAGGAAAGAAAGAAACGCCCATAAATCAAAACCTGTGACCGGGGATACATAAGTCCAGACGCGGCAGAGCCTTTCCCTCGTTTTCTCGTCAGAGCACTTTTGGTTTAGATGAAAAAATAATATATAATAAATAAAATAAAAAAATAATCCGTCTCGTGTGAACAGCAGCGACTGCCAGCCCGGGGCCACCCACTACCCGTCACGTCACCCCATTCCCGCCTCCCCCTCCGCAGATTGGTTTCCGGGTCAGAGCCAGGCGTCCCCCCGTCGCCCGGGGTAACGGCTCCCAAACTCCTCTACTACTGCGTGACGCAATGCATGCCGGGCACGTCCTCACCGACTCTGTGCGCCCGGGTGTATGCCGGGAATAGGAGGGCGGCCTGACCATCCCGGACACCGCACCGGGGATCCCCGCCCTCCTGCCCCGCGCCTGGAGGCCGCCATCTCCCCCTGGTCGGCCCCGGGGGCCCCCAGCGCACCGGCCCGGTCCATGCTCAACGGAACCACCGATATCGGATAGTGAGCGAGACCGGGAGCGACAACAAGTTAACACAGCCATAGGGGAGCCGGTATACGTCATATATAACACGTACATACACTCATACACTACAAACACTGAGTCACATACTCACATATATATACATATTATACACTACACACTGACCTGTCATATAACGTACATACTACAACTGACGTCACATATATGTTTTATAACATTACTATATGTCACACTATACATATACATGTTTATATACTACACATATTATATCTATAATATACATGTCATGTACTATAAACAACCTCACATATACATATTATATACTACACACACCATGATATATATATAATATTACATAGAACATGTCCATACTCAGTTTGTATTCTATACATACAGTTCGTGTATTACTATATGCATTGTACTACCATATAGATGTTTTATTTGTACTGTCTACACGTGATGGCAGATACATTGTTGTACCCACCTGTCACATTATATACATTTCATATACTATATGTGATTTATATACTGTATAACAATCAGCTACTGACTCGCTATATAGTTATGCCATATACATAGGTGTGATGTAACACTATACATGTCATATATACAACAGCCATCATGTGACCTGTCACATCTGTATGATTTTATTATACTGTATAACATCAATATGTCTGCATGACCACTACGAATCTATGCCGTATAACTGTACATCCCTGTATAAACCACCAATTTACATACATTACATGTGAGATTATTATCCAATCACTATAATGCATATTAACCTCGTCCATTCATGGCTGATGGGAGGTCACCTGACGGGTTCATGACCCCCCCCCCCCTAGCTCAGACACATTTGACCTGAACTTTTTCTTATATCCTCCAAAACCTCGGCTCTAAAGCGGCTGCAGGATCATAAAACCCCACATGTCTATATGGATTACAGTTCCTGGAAATTATTTAGCTTTTGGGTCTTAAGCAACGCCTACTGGACTCTTATCCCCATAATGAGTCCTGAATTTGCTTATAGGTGTATAAGGGGTTTGTACATTAATGAGGGTCCTATATGAGGCTCTGAAACCGCCAATGCCCCTATATACGCGTTCCCATATATGAATATGTCACCCGGAGCTCCCTCCACCATCAGTTCACTATCTCTTCCTGCACCATATAACGTTGTAGTGACCGGGGCGCTGCGTACATTGATCCCTGTGTATGTGGAGCTTGGTATCCCCAGCTGTAATGGACTATGTACACACCCATAAACATATCTTGCGTCTATGGACCAGTATAGAACCAGAACAATCTGGGAGGGGGGTGTGGCTTCCCATATGCAAGGTTCCGACACGGTGTCACAAGTTGGATTCGTGTGACTTTATCATTTTTTGTTATCCGGCTCCTTGTCCTCACCAGGGCGGAGCGTCCGCTTAGGGATGTTTAGCTCTGAGTAGGATGTGAGAGATTCCTAATCTGTGGTTGACTTGTGGGAAGCAGAGAGAGGTCTCGGTCCGGTCATGATGTAAACATAAGCCTGTTAATTGGAGTCTGTGTAGAACCTGATCACGTGGTGTCCCCCACGGAGACTCCAGGCCATCTCTCTGGGGAATTGCTGTATTACAACAGTCCCTAGTCCTCCCACCGCCACAAGATGAGGACCCCCTTACTTAGGGGTTTTCCTACACCAGACACCCCCTGTATTTTCAGTCTGCACCATGCAATACTTATTCTTTCCTTGGAGGCGCGCAGTGATTTGTACACAAGTTGCTCTGCCCATTCTCAGGCCCAATATTGTGCAGGACCGAGTGATACCGAGTTGACCGCCATATGGTGCAACCCTCCCGGAATGGATATAACAGGGCCAGACTGCTCTGGGGTTTCTTATATTTAAAGGAGAAATGTTTGTTTTATCACGAGTCACTAATCTCTCCGGTCTCCTTACAGATGATGTGTGCGGGTGATGCCGACCATCAGCAGGCTGAGATGCCTCCGGGGGGAACGGCAGCCATGGATCCGGCTCCCCCCTGCCAGACTGACTCCGATTCCCACTTTGAGCATCTGATGGTTTCATCCGTTTCTGAGGAGAGAGAACCGGACTGCTGGACAACGCTGCGAGAGACCCAGGAGACGCTGGCGCGCTGATCAGGGCAGTTAACAGGAAGTATCCCACGAGCGCGACTCTCTACTGAGACAACTCAAACACGGCGACTGCCTCAGGTAGTCCGCTGGAGGTTCACCTGTGTGGTTGGTGGGGGGCCTGAGTATGCGCGCTACCTCTCTCCTGTGTTGGAGTTTTTCATTGCTATATGGGATATCTGCATAAAACACTACAAGGGGGTCCGGCAAAACCTGCGATTGGATGTAATATCAGGCAAAGAAAAAGTGGCCTATACTACATGGGGTTCCCGAGAAACGGGGGGCAGGCCTCTAGCTGGTAGACGTTCGAGACTGTCTAATCTGGCCCATGAGAAGTAAAGAAAGCATACATGTACTAAATGGTAAATCGACTGGAGTGGAAAAAACTTCGAAACCGTTTTTTCTTTAAGGGCTGCTCCATCTGTCTCCCCCTTCCAGTTGTCGCTGATCTGGTCCCAGTTGTATAGGGGATGTTCACATTGCAGGTTTTTTGTCTGCAGTAGCCAATCCACGGCCTCATAAGTGAAGTGGCGCGTGTGGTGTGTGGATGGACATGCCGCTGAGGCCTGTGATTGCTGCGGCAGTCTTCCTGCCCTCACTGCACCAGAACCATACCAGCTACAGACATTGGCTCTGGGTTTGTTCATAAATACCCTTGCTGCATCGTGGGAATTGCCGAGGAGTCAGACTTCCCCTTTAAAATTCCCTCTTTGAGGATGACTTGTGTCGGGATGTGTCCGGTGTTACAGAGGAGGCTGGAAATGTGCTGTTTTCTAGGAAGGGGCTAAAATAATTGTAGCCCATATCTAAAATAATTGGCAAATATTTTCCATTTGTCATAAATTTTTGCAAAGCTGGAGCCAAACTTCATTCTTACTGCTGCACGCTCAGCAGAGGAAAGGCTGGCACAACCCTTTAAGAAGAAAGTCTGATATAATGGATACAGTTCTTTATACTTGTTTTATATTGTTGGGGTTATACCTGTGATACAATGTCCCAGGTGATGTGCGTCTGTGGTCGTAATCCTAATATGGGCACAGTGCGGTCCGGTGACTGATAATTGGGTCCATACCTGCTGTGAGGTCTGTTATGACCCGAGATGTATCACTCCCTACTGCCACAGCAATGGGCCGTCCTATTTTATGTATTTAGATTTGCATTGGGATTGTGACCCCTTGTCTTTAGGGGAGGATCGGACATGTTAGGTGTGATGACGCATTGGCTTTCATCATGGAAAAAAGGTCATTGAGAGGCAGACCCCAACAAACGTTCTTTGGGGATCATTTTTCTCCGTGTAACTACCCATCTGCTTGTTGCGCCGCGCGCTTCTAAGGACTCTAACGTAAAGGGGGTCGTCCGGCAGTAGAATCATCTGGATTCGGGGGTAGAAGTAGCCATTGTAGCAGAGCTAGAGGTTAGAGTCTGCCCTCTGCACTTGGCTGGTGGTCTGTGGTCCGTTGTTTACCAGTGAATGATCTGGAAGTGTTGTACTTGTTTCATAAAGCATCACGTCACCCCTGCAACATGTCGGGGGTGCTGGGACACGCACTGGTGTCGTGTCCCTTCATTCTCACGAATTGGGGAAGTTTCCAGCGTTCAGCTTTACAAAGTCATATACCGTAGGATTAAACCTTTCAGGGGACTCTAAGCTCTTAATTAGTTGATTCAGAAACCCCCCTATTTCTGCACTTGAGGACTATTTTGTTTGCTGCCGGTCTCCTTTCTTCTCCGGTATTTATCCTTAGTCCCGCCTCCCAGTATGGTGCAGTGTGCTGGGGCATCCTCTCCTCAGCAATGTATTGTTGGCAGAAGGCGCAGTGAGGAGGAGGATGAGAGGTTTTTTCCGTGCGGCGCTCGCCTCTTGTGTTAGTCTGAGCTTTCCATTGTTCAATTATCCAGGAGATTACATGGCGGTTTAGTGCGGGGGGGGGGGGTCCTAGGTCTATGCTGATCAGTTCAGAAGTCCTTGTCAATACAGAAACGTTTTCAAGACCCATGTAGTGTGGTATGGAGTCAGGGGATTTATTCACCGGAACAGTGACCGACTGACCTGTGGCTCTCCTCCAATTGTAAAACTACATCTCCCAGCGTGCCCTGACCAATGCAGGGGGTTGCATTGTAAATGCACCAGTAACTGGTGAGTCTATACTACTGTATTGGACGGGTCTTCCTTGCTCGGTTCTCCTTGTTAGAGTTGCCATGATTTTGCAAGTGTATTTTGTTTACTCCCTGTACAAACCACAGGGAGAGACTGGACCTGCACAGTATCATCAAAAACCGCATATAGTACCGCTGACGGTCTAAGGGGGAACTACAGTAAAGGTGAAATTCCCCCCAGCAGTCCGGTCATAGTTCCTCATCCCTCGCTGCAGCCTTTGAGAGCATATCTTCCTATATAGATGGTTTATGGTGCTGCTCACACACATATAATCTGAAGACGATAACTATAGTATGTGTTGTGTGATTCTGCCTGGAAGTTGACAGGACTCTTGGAGAGGCTTATAAGGGTCTTCCATGGGTTGTCTTTCTTTTTGGGACCCCATTATGTGAGTGGAGAGTCTTTAAAATGAATGAAAGTTGTGCTGCGATTCCTGTCCATAGTGCATGAGGCATAAGCCTAGGATTGTCTTAGCCCACGTTCACAGGTCCAGAACCTAGGGCTGGTCCATATTCATTCCAACCATACTCAGGATTTACAAGGCCAGAACCTAAAACTACGCTCCGAACGGACAGAGTAAATCCTGCAGAACACAGGGGATGAGTTTGTCAGAAAGCAACTTGTATGTATACAGTGGAATTGGCTCCAGGTATCCCCTGTGCAAAGGTAAGGCCCCTCTTACACACATCAATAATTTCCATCCGTAACAAAGAACACACTCTCATTATTCCAATTTTTTTTCCGACCCTCGTGGTTTTTGGCATTGCACTGCCAAACAGAATTACAGATAAGTTATATGTATGTTGAAGAATAGTTTAAAAAATTTTACATCACAATTGCTGGGAGGTGAGATCTACAATCTGCCTCAAAGCTCCCAGTGAATCTTCATGTGTTACATACAGGTCCACTGCAGAGACTCCACGCCAGCCGGTTTTCTGTCCGCCTTGGATAGCGCTTGGTACATGTTAAAGCAATCATCACAAAAGACCAGGACACTACAGATCCTTATCATCTAATATAATATAAATCTCCTTCTCCAAAATCACCTTTTAAACTTTTGGGGTTTTCACGGCTGTTACACTGTGCTCCCACTGAGGTTCGCAGCAGGGAACGGGGGACTGTGTAACGGCCTGTAAAGCTTGGTTACAGAGGAGGGCTGCCGGTCTTTAGCATAATTTATGAAGTTTGATATTAGAAGGGAGGAGCCATGGATAAGACTATAAAGCAGATCCCACAGTCCCGGTGCCTGGATTCTACGAGTAATGTCCCTGGTTTATTCAGAATGGATTGTGATGGGAGATTCCCAAGTCATGTGACCTGTGGTCTCATGGATGTACATATATAACTATATATTTCTTCAGTTGGAGCGAGTAAGAATTGTCTCAGATTGAGGTCTCCTCCATCGCGGCGGTTTCACACACCCCCGTCCTCCTGTTTTGTTCCCGATGACTTTTTATAAGCATTTTTCCTGTTTAATCGCAAGCTCTGAAGGAAACCTGTGTTCTGCCGAGAAGCACATGAGCGCCGGAGTTCAGTGAGGTGTGAGAGAGAAATCCTTTCAGGAGCTGCTGAAGATGTCTGAGAAGAGAATAGAGGAAGGCCGGGCCCCGGGGCGCGCTCTTATGTCAGGCAGCCAGCGCTTATGTTCAGTGACGGTCTATAGAGCCGTGAAGGCTCCTGTCATATAGTGTGTGCGCCGCTCCCGACGGTATTACTGTCATCATGCTCTTATTCTGGGGAAATGCCGGATCATCCCCGCAGCCCACGGATAATGCAGAGGGTCTCCCCTGGTGTCATCACAATTCTTATCCTGCAGGATGGAAGATGCCAGATCATTCCCGTAGCCATGGATGTATCCAAGGTCTCCTCCGCTGATGTCCATCACATTCTTATCCTGCAGGGTGGAAGTGTCCGGATCATCCCGCAGCCACGGAATAATGCAGAGGTCTCCCTGATGTCATCACATTCTTATCCTTGCAGGGTGGAAGGTGCCGGATCATCCTAGCAACATGGAGTATCCAAGGTCTCCCTGATGTCATCACTTCTTATCCCGCAGGTGAAGGTGGCCGGATCATTCCCGCAGCCACAAGATAATGCAGAGGTCTCCCTTGATGTCATCACATTCTTATATCTCCCGCAGGATGGAAGAGGCCGGTCATCCTGCAACGCCATGGATGTATCCAAGGTCTCCCTGATGTCATCCAACATTCTTATCCCCTAGGGTGGAAGGTGCCGTACATCCCGACAGTCCAAGATAAGGCAGAGGTCTCCCTGATGTCATCACATTCTTATCCTGCAGGATGGAAATGCCGGATCATCCTGGCAGCCATGGATGTAACCAAGGTCTCCCTGACATTATCACATTCTTACCCTGCAGGTGGAAGTTTCCAGATCATCCCGCAGCCATGGATTTATCTAAGGTCCCTCCTGAATGTCATCACATTCTTATTCACAGGAGGAAGATGCCGGATATCCCGCAACCATGGATGTATCTAAGGTCTTCTCCTGCCAAGATGGTTTCTGGAACAATTGAGTCGGCACGTTAAATGTAAAATAAGTCTGAGTATAAACGAGAAGTATCGCTAGTAATAGACGTGCGAGTGTGATAGAAATATCCAACGTGAGAAGATGATATGTGGGGTCGGCATTAAAAGGAACACGTCCAGTGCTATTCATTGCTAACCTTTTCCGTACCCTATATCCTGGATTGGTCGGGTCTGCTAAACACCCCTGCACCCATGGTCAGCAGGCAGAAGGTTGGTGTGTGTGCCAGTGTTATCCCTGTCCATCGGCCATATTGAGTAATTGTATGTGAGCTGCATACCAGGCACAGCCACTAACAGTGTGCTGTCGCTGTGGTTTGGAGTGAGGATTGCAGTTTTATCATTTTGAAGGAGATTCTTGGGCTGTCTGTGATAATATTAAGTCAATCAAACCATTTTTGACCTTAGACCTTTAAAAAACCAGCTTGTGTCAGGCACCGCCCCATTGACAATCAGTGCACGTGATATAGGTTACCCAGTTTTACATCACACATAATGGCGCCCATTGTTTTTTATGACAGGATTGTATCATTCCTTCGCTGTTCGATTCGACAGAACTGCTTCCAGAGGTTCCAACAATTGTACATCTATAGACCCTCGATTATCCGGCCGGGCAGACATATTGGCCTTGTTTCCCATAAGCAACCAAATCACAGCACGTTTTTCTTTTTCCCAGGGCAGTTGTTAAAATGAGGCTTAGCTGTGATTGTTTTGCTCTTAAAGGCCTCTCTTATGTGAATTGTCTTTTTATTTTTTAATTTGAGCACTAATAAAGCTTTTATATACCAAACAGGCACCAGGGGAGAGATTCATCAGAAGTATCAGAACTCTCTGCTTGGCTGCCCTGGACGATCCCATCAGAGCTCAGCTTTCATTTTACCAAAGCTGTTTTTTAAAATCATAGCTGAGCTCTGATGGGTTTCCATGGGCGACCAAGCGGCTCTTAGATGGACACGTTCGGTGCGCCAATCGTAGCACAGCTCTGATGTTGTCAAGCAGCCCCCGGCAGAATGAGAGCTGCACTGTGATGGTTACTGACATTCATTGGTCTCATATCTCGTTTTGGGCCAGTTTTTTAAGCAGTCCTGTCAAAAACCGCATGCTTTTTTGACAGTTTTTCCCAATCATCTTAATTAAAAAACGATCAAAAATCCATGCGTTTTTTTGACGAACTGGTTAAAAACGAGACCAAAACTGGTTCAAAACGCCACGTGTGACCGCGGCCATTAGGTGGTTACCTAACTGACACGAGCTTATATAATCAGTGCCGGACAGTGTAGATTAGTAGGACACGCCCCCTTGACAATAAATGACCACGAACGCAGGGACCAGCCCACCTTGACAGCGATAAACGAATGATGAAGATAGAATGAACACGCAGTTGTCGTTTTTCTTTTTTAAATCAGAAGGAGAGAGGTTTTGGATTCTTCCTTAAACCTTTTTAATATCTCCAATTTGTAGTTTTTTTGGCCTGTCCGATTTTTTTTTTTTTCTTTTTTCCTTTTCCGGGGACAAAAGGGCCGATCTGTTCGGGCGGCGGATATGAGAGCCTGTGACGCAGAGTCAGCAACTGACAGGAGCACCTCATGGCGATGAACAAAGAGTGACCTTTTAATTTTACACCAACCCCCCCACCCTACTGCCATGTGTATGGCACCGGGGCCACTGAGCCTAAACAGATTATCCCTACATATCCATTACTCCCCTCCTGAAGTCTCCCTCTACTGCAGGGATTAGACATCAAAATGATGGCGCAGAGTTCTCTACTTTGCGAGTCTTTTTTAAAACCCTTTATTATGATGATAATTTGTATGGGCTTGGGGGAGGCAAGAATGGGTGTGTTTTTTTGTATTGTTTTTAAAATAGTTTTTTTTTTTTAAAGTTAACGTCTGAAATGAGCAGAAAAAAGTAATTGATTAGACGGGGTCTCTAGGGTGTTTAAGAAGTGATGCTTTCAGAGACCATTTTAATAGAGTCCATCAGTTTGCTGCCGAGCCAAGTCCCGCCGACTGCCGAGTAACGCGTGGCGCTTGCCTTGTTTTTATTTTTTTTTATTTTTTTCTAGGAATTTTAAAGGCCCATTTGTTTTTCAACAGAATTTCCCGTCTCTCTCTCGCTCTGGAATTTTGTGCCCAAACGCAACATGTAGCCCCTTTGTTATGCTTCACAGGATGTGTGGAGATTGTTAAGCCCTCGGGCCCTATAAATGTCTATATATACTGAAGCAGACTTGTTCCTGCTGTGGTCTGATGCATTAGATACATTAGATGCATTAGATACAGTGTAGTCCACAGCTGAGATGGTTCTGATCCAGTGTACTCTGAAGCAGACTTGTTCCTGCTGTGGTCTGATGCATTAGATGCATTAGATACAGTGTAGTCCACAGCTGAGATGGTTCAGATCCAGTGTACTTTGGAGCAGACGTGTTCCTGCTGTGGTCTGATGCATTAGATACATTAGATGCATTAGATACATAGTGTCTTCACATCTAGATGGTTCTGATCCAGTGTACTCTGAAGCAGACTTGTTCCTGCTGTGGTCTGATGCATTAGATACATTAGATACATTAGATACAGTGTAGTCTAGAAACGTTCTGTTGAGATGAATTGTAATCTAGAGATGATCCAGTCTTTAGTCTGATCGGTTACGGATACATTGTAGTCTAGTACCGATGTATTGTGTATCCATTCGGGCTTAGGATTGACTTGTTGTCACACATCTGGTTTTTCTCTCTGGTACCACACTGCCCTTTATTTTCTGTATGTATTTTGGACCAGTTTTTCACTGTTCTGGTGTCTTATGAAGAAACAAGCCTGCAAGGTCCGCAAAAAAACTGATGACATTCGTGTTCAGTAATTTTTTTCTACTGATGATGCTGGGAGCCGGGTGTTATGGGTATAGGCTGCTCCAGAACTTTTATTTTATCACCACAGAGTAATCTAGAAAGGAAATAAAGTGTGGATCCGCTGTGATCTAGAACCTGCCTTCTCTGGCCTTTGATAGATGCAATGTGTAAGGCCGCGGTCACACGTACCGCTAGGCGTCCATTCATAAGCGACGCTAGCGCACAGGGGGAGGTCCTCGGCGAACGCACATGCGTTTCCAGGGAAACGCATGCGATTGTTGAAGTGATCGCAGCGTTTCTCTGGAAATGCAGTGCGGTGGGCGAGGACCTCCCCGTGCCGCTAGCGTCGAGTTATGACAGGACGTCTAGCGGTAGTGTGCCGCTGGCCTAAGGATACAATCTAGTCTAGAATCAGCAGAGCACACCTGTGCTATGGATCTGGTGTAGTCTAGAACAGATGTGATACAGAACCAGTGTATTCTAGAACTGACATAGATAAAGGGGACATTAATCATAGTTCTGTGTTAGACTGTTTGAGCGTCTTTTTTAGCGCAAAAATTCTGGCGCATATTGTTAATTAGGAGCATTTATCCGCATTTTCGATGACGGCAAAGTCCGGCACTTAGTGGTTCTGAGTCCCTGGCCTTATCTGACATAGTGAGTGCGTCCTATACAGATATTTGTCGGGATCCATCACAAAGGCCGGCGCCACACAGGGCGTTTGTCTGCGCTTGCCAAACGCAAACGCAGACAAAGTCGCGCCCACCGGGGGGGCCCGAGGCCCGATCGCATCGGCGTTTCTATGGAAACGCCTGCGAAGGGAACGAGCGCCGGTGTTTCGCGTTAAATTAACGAAAACACCGGCGGCTCGTTCCCGATCGCAGGCGTTTCCATAGAAACGCCGATGCGATCGAGCCGAGGCCCGCCCGGTGGGCGCGACTTTGTCTGCGTTTGCGTTTGCAAGCGCAGACAAAGCGCCCTGTGTGGCGCCGGCCAAAAGTGCGCCTAAAAAGGTACAAAATAGGCACAGAAAATGCCCCTACTCTGAGCAGGTGCACTTCCAAAAAACTTCCCTTTTCATTACTAAAAACATAAATTTTAGGTTCCCAAATGAAGAATTCCCTCTACGCAACATGGAAAATACTTCGGAGCGACGTATAACAAAGTAACATTTCTCCAGTAACGTCTTCATCATTGTCTATGGGATGCATCTCCGTGGAGTGATTATTGTCATGGGGATCATCTCTGGGAGGGTCGTATGGATCAGTGACATCTCGGGAGTGATATCAGGTCTTTCTGGGGATCATCTCTGGGAGTGATCATTTGTCTATGGGTATCATCTCTGGAAGTGATTATTGTCTATGGGATCATCTCTGGAGTGATTATGTCTATGGGATCATCTCTGGGAGTGTCAGTTGTCTATGGGCCATCTCTGGAGTGATCCATGTCTATGGGGATCATCTCTGTGAGGATTTTGTTATGGGATATCGTATGCTGGGTGATTATGTCTATGGGATATCTTGGGAGTGATTATTGTCTAGGATCATCCTGGGAGTAGTGATTATGGTCTTAGGGATCATCTCTGGGAGTGATTATTGTCTATGGGATCATCGCTGGGGAGTGATTAGTTGTCTGTGGTCATCTCTGGGAGGATATTGTCATGGACTATGGGGTGGATATGCATGGACTCTCGGGAGTGATCATTGGCTCTTGGGGATCATCTCTGGGATGATCATTGTCTATGGGATCATCTCGGGAGTGATCATTGTCTATGGGATCATCTCTGGGATGCCATTGGATAACTAGGTTTATGTCCATGGGATCATCTCGGGAGTGATCTTGTCTATGGGATCATCTCTGGAGTGATCATTGTCTATGGGATCATCTCTGATTAGTGATCATTGTCTATGGGATCATCTCTGGGAGTGGATTATGTCTATGGGATATCTCTGATGATATTTATCTTATTGTACAGATCTGAGAATATTATCAGACCCATTTACTGTACCATTATAATAACAAGGAAAAGACTCATTTCAGCACAATTTTTTTTTTTTCCCCATCTCTGTAACTTTTAGTCCCTGCAGTTACATCACAATGATCGGTTTTTGTGCAGAGATGACGCCCTGACGTTCTGTCACACTTCTCTCATCTCCTTTCATTTGCTCAAAATGGGATCTACACAATATGAGACAAATTTAGGCCAATGAATCGGACATAGCGACAAATCCAACGCATTTACTAAGGCAGAACTAGATCCATCATAGATCAGGAGCCAAAAAGAAGAGCAAACCAGGCGCAAAAACAGGCGAACCTGAGACCCCCTATGATTAATGTCCCCCAAAGTGTTTTATATACAGTATAGTCCAAAATCAACTCATCACAGGTCCAGTGTTATAGATCTGCCGTAGTCTAGAACTAATATACAGATATAAATATAATAGATTCAGATTCAGTGCAATATAGAACAGATTTTTCTAGTCTAGATCCCATCTGTTATTGATCAACCAATGTTATGGATACTATAGTCTAGAATCAACCTACTACTAGTTCAGTGCTGTTGATAGGTTGTAGTCTGGAAACAATGTGGTTTAGATCCAGTGTAATCTAGAACTGACATGTCTAGCCTAGATCTCACCTGTAACTGATTTGTTGTTATGGATGCAGTATAGTCTACAACCTGCTTATTAGAGGTCCAGTGCTGGGGGTAGTATGTAGTCTGGAATCAATGTGATAGAGTCCAGAGTAATCTAGAACACGTTATTAATTATGTGTTATAGATACAATCTAGAATCAGCCTATAACAGGTCATGTGTCCAATTTAGAGTAGAACCAGCCTACTACAAGTCCAGTGTCCAATGTAGTCTAGAACCAGCCTACTACAGGTCCAGTGCCAGGGGTATGTTGTAGTCTGGAACCAATGTAGTAATATAGAACTTACATGTCTAGATCCCACCTGTTATGGATGCAGGATAGTCTCCAACCAGCTTATTAGGGGACCAATTCTGGGAGTAGGATGTAATATGGAACCAATGTGATACATATCCAGTGCAGTACAGAACAAACGTGTCTAGTCTAGAACCCACCGGTTATTGATCAACCAGTGTTATGGACAGGGTGTAGTCTAGAATTAACCTACTAGAGGTCAAGTGCTGGAGAAATGATGTAGTCTAGAACCAATGTGGTACAGATCCAGTGTTATCTAGAACTGACATGTCTAGCTTAGATCCAACCTGTGATCACTCTGGTGTTATGGATGCAGTATAGTCTACAACCAGCCTATCAGAGGTCCGGTGCTGGGCGTAGGATGTAGTCTGGAACATACTCCTAGCAGATTTGTGTCAGGCGGCCGGAAGAATCCAGTAATGACCAGGATGATGGGGATGATAATCCACCTGTGTGTCAGCAGGGTCCACTTTCTGTCTGGTTTCCCCTTCATTTACATATCCAGTATTGTTTCCTAATTAACCCCTGATTGTGTCTGGGATTGTCCATTGTTCTCCTTTGGATAATGTTCACCAGGATAAGAATAGCCTCCGCAGGTTGTTAGTGGCATTGCAGCTCACATTCTTCTATGGAGCTGAGTGTAATAGTAATAATAATTCCTTTATTTATATAGCACACACAGATACCACAGCGCTGCACAGAGCTTGTCACATCAGTCCCTGTCCACAATGGCGATCACAATCAAATCCACCTACTAGTATGTTTTGGAGTGTGGGAGGAAACCGGAGGACCCGGAGGAAACCCACATGAACACGGAGAGAACATACAAACTCTTTGCTGATGTTGACCAGGGTGGAACAACCCAGCGCTGCAAGGTTGTACTTCTACCCACTGAGCCACCATGTGAAGACATAACCCATGACCAGATGCCGAGCCGTTAATGATGATTACCTTGACAGCTATTCCTCTCTTCCCTTACATGTGCACACTTGGCCGTTTTGTGTACACAGCATTTATACAGACCTATACGTATCCGTGGTTACAAGAAGTAAATCAGCGCATGACTGCGTAGTCAGACCGGTCTGGATATGTTTGTGTCATGTAACAATGGAGATACATAGATGTGATGAGCAGGAGGATATTGACAAAGGGTTTTGCATGAATCGTGTAAATGGGAAAGGAGCAGACTCAAGAGACACAGGAGAGATGTGTAATCAGACCTTTGTATAAATTAATTGTAGCTTCTCCAAGTGCACTAAGGAAGTGTCCTCACACTGCTGTGCTCTGTGCTCTCTGCAGCCAGTGTTATGTATTGTCCCTGGAGAGATGTGTAATCAGACCTCACACTGCTGTCTGGAGAGATGTGTAATAGACTCACAATGCGCTGTGCTCTGTGCTCTCGCAGCCAGTGTTATGTACTGTCCCTGGGAGATGTGAATATGACCCGCAATGCTGTGCTCTGTGATCTCGCAGCCAGTGTTATTGTAATGTCCCTAGGGAGAACGAGAACGTGTAATCAGAGCCTCACACTGTAGCGTCGGAATAAAGCAGAGCGCAAAAAGCAGAAGGAATAAGAGGAGGAAGACGAAGCAGAAGACGGAGAGAATAGGAACAGAAGGGGGAGGAAGGGAAGAATTTTCTTGCGTTTTCGTTTTTGTGATCTGTGCTCTCTTGCAGCCAGTGTTTCAGTATTCTCCCTGGAGAGATGTTGTAATCCGACGCTCACACCTGCATGGGTGCTCTGTGCTTCTGAAGCGCAGCTGTGTTATGTATTGTCACTGGAGAGATGTGTAATCAGACCACACCTGCTGTGCTCTGAGCATCTGTAGCCAGTGTGTATGTATGTCCCTGAGAGAGATGTGTAATCAGACAAGCCCCTCACACTGACTGTGCTCTGTGCTGCTCTGCAGCCAGTGTTAAGGTATTGTCCTGGATGAGGATGTGTAATCAGACCTCACACTGTTGTTACTGGGCCACCTATGCATGCCAGTGTAATGTCAGTTGTCCTGGAGAGATTGTGTAATCAGAGCATCACGCTGGTGCTCTGTGCTTCTGTAGCCAGTGTTATGATTGTCCACTGGAGAGATGTGTAATCAGACGACCACAACTGAGGGCTCTGTGCTTCTGAGCACCAGTGTATGTATGTTCCCATTGGAGAGATGGTAATGATACCATCAACACCGCTGTGCTCTGTGTTCTCTGCAGGAGTGTTAAGGTGCATTACATGTCCAGGAGACAGGTGTACTTATACGTTGTGGTGTTTTTTGAGTAGCAGCAGGACGTGTGTATCAGGTAACGTAACATTAACAATATTTTAATTGTCTCTTCGGGCAGAAGAAGTCACAAGTGACAAATACAAACGTTCCGTCAGACACGAGGTATAAACATGTTGCGATGATGTTTCGGCTCGTGGAGTCTCCCCCTCCTCCGCCTGGACCTGTCACAGATGCGACAGGCCGATTGTGCTGTGTCCGGGCTAATTGGGGTCCTTGTTATGTGACGAGTCGCCTAATTTATCTCTCAGATGAGTCACAAAGAAAAACAAACCTAATAAACCAGCGAAGAATCAGCTGGCGGGGGCTGACTACACTGGGGGAGCTTGTAGTCTGTTACCATGGAGAAACAGATACAATACAATGACGATATGACCGGTGCTGGTTCTGGTGCTGTGACCTAGGGAGTCTAAATTTAAACCCTATGTATAGAAGGTGTTACCACATCGGTAATGCAATTGTGAGCTAAAAAGGATTGGGAAGGGAGGGAAAGAGACATCAGTGGGGGAGGGGGGGGGGGGCAGAGTCAGGGTGGGGGGGGCGGCTGGAAGAAGGGAATAGGGAGGAGGGTGGGGTGGGGATTGGAAAGGACGGCACGGAGGGTCCTCTTTGTTGTTTTTTTTTTTGGGAGTCAGTGTGCAATAGCCATTGGTAGGGCAGGTGGGGGGATATCACAGTTGAGGATAATCGCAGCAGGTCAGGGCAGGTCCGGAGTCACCCAGGATGCATTGCAACGGCCGCGTCAGGTGACACTCATAATCTGCAACTGTAACTACTTGGAATTAGTGAAGTCCAGGAATGTTCAGAGTTCCATGAAAAACATCCGAGAAATCCCGGGAATGATGGCGGCTTCTCATCCCTCCGATCTCACATCCATGTCCTTCATTTATACAAGTTTTACCAACACATTATATTCCCACATATACAAATCCTTGATAGTCCCTACTCCTTGCATCTGGGAACAATCAAATGGCCCAGAAGCTGGAGACCAGCCAGGGATTGAAACAACATATCTGGATGTAACATACATCTGGTCAATCTCAGGGAAATCCAAACTGGATGCAGAGGCACGAACAGCAGCTGTGAGCTGATACCGCACTCTCCAGGATGGATACAATCCATATAAACATCCGGTTGTGCGACAGAGCTACCAGAGGTCTGATTGACACACCGTTCCAGGGACAATCCATAACACTGGCTGCGATGAGCCACAGACGCATCAGCAGTGTGAGGCTCTGATTACACATCTCTCCCCCCCCCAGGAACCAATACAATACTGGCTGCAGAGCAGCACAGCGCCACGCAAGTGTGAGGTCTGATTACACAACTTCTCACGGGACCAATCATGACACTGGCTGACAGAGCAGCACAGAAGCACACACAGTTTGCTGAGTCTGATTACACATCTCTACCGGGACAATACAGAACAATGGTGCAGAGAGCACGAGCACAGGCAGTGTGAGTCTTGATTATCCATCTCTCAGAGGACATACAGTAACACTGGCTGCAAGAGTAGCACAGACTGTCCCACAAGCATGAAGAGTAGAGGGGACAAGAGACAAACAGATTGGAGTGATGTACAGAAAAAGTTGTATGTAACAACTATCCAGCGGAAATACAAAAATGGCTGCAGAGCGCATCAGAGCACCGCAGTGTGAGGTCTGATTACATCTCGCACAAATGGGAAAACATACATGAATACAACGGCCTTGCGAAGTAATGCACGCACAGGTTGCAGGTACACACGAAATACACACTGGCTGCGAGCACGAGCAACAGCAAGTGGCGGTCCCTTTCACTTTCCAGGAAACTAACAGCCAAGAGACGGACAGGGGGCCATGAGATCAGATACATAACATGAGAAAGACGAGCATAAGCATGGTGTGGGCGATACACATCTAGGCGAACAATTAAATGGGAGAGAGACGACATAGCGAACAACGCAGTGTGCACGGTTGATCGAAAAAGATAAAAATCCTCACAAACAAAAGGAGGACAATACATAGAACAATGGCCTGACGCATCCGAGAGCACAGAGCACCGCAGTGTGAGGTCTGATAAAATCTCTCCAGAGACAATACATAACACTGGGCTGAGAGACACAGAGCACAGCAGTGTGAGGTCTGATTACACATTCCCAGGGACATCCATAACACGGCTTGCAGAGAGAGCACAGCAGTGTAGGTCTGATTACACATCTCTCCGGGGACAATACATAACACTGGCGCAACGAGCCACAGAGCACAGCCAGTGTGAGGTTGATTACACATCTCTCGGGGACAATACATAACACACTGGCTGCAGAGAGCACAGAAGCACAGCAGTGTGGAGGTCTGATTACAATCTCTCCATGGAAATACATAACACGGCTAGAGAGCCACAGAGCACAGCAGTGTGAGGGGTGTTTACACATCTCTCCAGGACAATACATAAACTGGACTGCAGAGAGACACGCACAGCAGTGTGAGGTCTGATTACACATTCTCCAGGGACAATACATAACACTGACTGCAGGAGCACAGAGCACAGCAGTGTGAGGTTGATTACAATCTCTCGGACAATACATAACACTGGCTGCAGAGAGCACAGAGCACAGCATGTGAGGTTGATTACACATCTCTCCGGACATAATAACACACTGGCTGCAGAGAGCACAGAGCACAGCAGTGTGAGGGGTGATTACACATCTCTCCGGGGATAATACATAACTGGCTGCAGAAGAGACACAGCAGTGTGAGGGGTGATTACACATCTCTCCAGGGAAATACATAACACGGCTGCAGAGCACAGAGCACAGCAGTTGTGAGTTGAACACATCTCTCCGGGACAATACAAACATTGGCTGCATAGAGCACAGAGCACAGCAGTTAGTGAGGTTGATTTACACATCTCTCCGGGAAACCTAAATAACACTGCAGCAGAGAGCACAGAGCCAGCAGTGTGAGGTCTGATTACACATCTCCCGGGGATACAATACATAACACTGCTGCAAGAGCACAGAGCACAGCAGTGTGAGGTCTGATTACACATCTCTCCGGGACAATACATAACACTGGCTGCAGAGGCACAAGCACAGCGTTGTGAGGGGTGATTACACATCTCCCATGGGAACATACCTAACAACACTGCGCAGAGAGCACAGAGCACAGCAGTGTGAGGGTGATTTACACATCTCCAGGGACAATACATAACACTGGCTGCAGAGAGACAGAGCACAGCAGTGGGAGGTCTGATTACACATCTCTCCAGGGACAATACATAACACTGCTGAAGGAGCACAAGCACAGCAGGTGAGGTTGCATTACACAATCTCTCCAGGGACAATACATAACACTGGCGCAGAGAGCACAGAGCACAGCAGTGTGAGGTCTGGATACACATCTCTCAGGGACAATACATAACATGGCTGCAGAGACACGAGCACAGCCAGTGTGAGGGTGATTACATCTCTACGGGAAATACATAACCACTGCTGCAGAGAGCACAGAGCCCAGCATTGGAGGTCGATACAACATCTCTCCAGGGACAATACATAACACTGGCTGCATAGAGCAAGAGCACAGCAGTGTGAGGGGTTGAGTTACACATCTCCAGGGACAAACATAACACTGGCTGCAGAGAGACAGAGACAGCAGTGTGAGGGTCTGATACACATCTCTCCAGGGGGAGGGGGACAATACATAACACGGACTGCAGGAGCACAGAGCACAGCAGTGTAGGGGTTGATTACACATCCTCAGGGACAATAAATAACACTGGCTGACAGAGAGCACGATGCACAGCAGTGTGAGGTCTGATTACACATCTCTCCGGGACAATACACTAACACTGGCTGCCAAGAGCAAGAGCACTAGCAGTGTGAGGGGTGATTACACATTCTCACGGGACTAATACATAACACTGGCGCTGAACAGAGCACAGCAGTGTAGGTGTGAGTTACACATCTCTCCAGGGAATACATAACAATGGCTGCAGAGAGGCACAGAGCACAGCAGTGTGAGGTGATTACACATCTCTCCAGGGGACAATACATACAATGGTGCAAGAGCACAGAGCACAGCAGTGTGGAGTCTGATTACAAATCTCTCCAGGGACAATATATAACAAAAATGGCTGCAGAGAGCACAGAGACAGCAGTGGAGGTCTGATTTACACATCTCTCCAGGGACAATACATAACACTTGGCAGAGAGCAAGAGCACAGCAGTGTGAGGTCTGATTACACATTCTCCAGGGACAATATATAACACTGGTGAGAGAGCCAGAGAGCACAGCAGTGTGAGGTCGATGACAACATATCTCCAGGGACAATAATAACACGTGGCTGCAGAGAGCAAGAGCACAGCAGTGTGAGGTCTGATACAAATCTCTCCAGGGACAATATATAACACTGGCTGCAAGAGGCCAGGCACAGCAGATGTGAGGTTGATTACACATTCTCCCAGGGACAATACATAAACACTGGATCGCAGAGGAGCACAGAGCACAGCAGTGTGAGAGGTCTGATTACACCTTCTCCAGGGAAATAATAACATGGCGCGAGAGCACAGAGACAGCAGTATGTGAGGTCTGATTACACCCTCTCCAGGGACAATACATAACACTGGCTGCAGAGAGCAAGAAGCACAGCAGTGTGAGGTCTGTACACAATTCCAGGGAAATACATAACAATGGCTGCAGAGAGCACAGCAGGTGAGGTCTTGAATTACACATCTCTCCAGGGACAATACATAACACGGCTCAGAGAGACACAGGCACAGCAGTGTGAGGTCCGATACAACATCCTCCAGGGAGAATTAAACACTGGCTGCAGAGAGACGGTTCGCCAGCAGGTGAGGTTGATTACACATCTCTCACAGGGACAATACTAACACTGCTCAGAGAGCACACCAGCCTTGCGTGCGCGTGCACACGGTGTGTGGAGCACCCCCCACGGACATCGTGATGGTTTCACACTGACAGGTTTCCCAGTACACTCTCCTCAGGGACTATACATAACACTGGCTGCAGAGAGCACAGAGTACAGCAGTGTGAGGCTTGATTCCACACACCCAGGCCAAACAATACATAACATTGGCTGCAGAGGCACAGAGTTACAGCAGTGTGAGGACACTCCTAGGGCACTGGAGAAGCTACAATTAATTATACAAAGGTCTGATTACACATCTCTCCAGGATAATACAGAACACTGCGCTGCAGAGAGCACAGGCACAGCCGTGTGAGGTCTGATACACTTCTCCCAGGACAAATATACATGGCTGCATAGAGCACAGACCCGCAGGTGTGAGGTATGATTACACATCTCTCCAGGACAGTAATAACACTGGCTGCAGAGAGCACAGAGCACCAGCATGTGAGGTTGATTACAATCCTCCAGGACAGACATAACACTGGCTGCAGAGAGACAGAGCACAGCAGTGTGAGGTCTGATTACACATCTCTCCAGGGACAATACATAACATGGCTGCAGAGAGCACAGAGCACAGCAGTGTGAGGTGTGTGATCACATCTCTCCGGGACAATACTAACATGGCTGCAGAGAGCACAGAGTACAGCAGTGGGAGGCGTGATTACACATCTCTCAGGGAAATACATAACACTGGCTGCAGAGGCACAGAGTACAGCGTGTGAGGGTCTGATTACACATCTCCCAGGGACAATACATAACACTGGCTGCAGAGAGCACAGAGCACAGCAGTGTGAGGTCTGATTACACATCTCTCCAGGGACAATACATAACACTGGTGCAGAGAGCACAGAGCACAGCAGTTGAGGTCTGATTACACATCTCTCAAGGGACAATACAAAAAAAATGGCTGCAGAGAGCACAGAGAGCAGCAGGTGAGGTCTGATTAACATCTCTCCAGGGACACATAACATAAACATAGGCTGCAGAGAAGCAACGAGACAGCAGTGTGAGGTCGTGATTACACATCTCTCAGGGACAAAATAACATTGGCTTGCCGAGAGCACAGAGTTGTTTTGTCTATGGGATCATCTCTGGGAGTGATTATTGTCTATGGGATCATCGCTGGGAGTGATTACGGTCGATGTCATCTCTGGGAGGCTCATTGTCCTATGGGGGATCATCTCTGGGGTGATCATTGGCCTTGTGGGAATCATCTCTGGGATGATCATTGTCTATGGGATCATCTCGGGAGTGGATCATTGCTATGGGATCATCTCTGGGAGGATTATTGTCCATGGGATCATCTCGGGAGTGATCTTGTCTATGGGATCATCTCTGGGAGTGATCATTGTCTATGGGATCATCTCTGATTAGTGTCATTGTCTATGGGATCATCTCTGGGAGTTTTTGGGGGGAAATTATGTCTATGGGATATCTCTGGAGTGATTATTTACTTATTGTACAGATCTGGAATATTATCAGACCCATTTTACTGTACTTATAAATAACAAGGAAAAGACTCATTTCAGCACAATTTTTTTTTTTTTCCCCATCTCTGTAACTTTTTTAGTCCCTGCAGTTACATCACAATGATCGGTTTTTTGTGCAGAGATGACGCCCTGAACGTTCGTCACACATTCCTCAGTCTCCTTTCAATCTATGCTCAAAAATGGATCTAACATGATGAGACAAATTTAGGCCAAATGATCGGACATAAGCGACAAATCCAACCGCATTACTACGGCAGCAACTAGATCCCTCATAGATCAGAGCCAAAAAGTCAAGAGCAACCAGGCGCAAACACAGGAACCTGAGACCCCCTATGATCATGTCCCCCAAAGTTTGTTTATATCAGTATAGTCGCAAATCAACTCATCACCGGTCCGATGTTATAGGATCTGCCGTAGTCCTAGAACTAATATACAGATATAAATATAAGATTCAGATCGTCGTCAATATGAACAGCAATTTTTCTAGTCTAGATCCCATCTGTGTATTGATCACCAATGTTATGGATACTTGAGTCTAGAATCAACCTACTACTAGTTCAGTGCTGTTGATCGGTTGTAGTCTGAAACAATTGTGTTTAGATCCAGTTGTAATCAGAACTGACATGTCTAACGCCTAGATCTCACCTGTAACGATTTGTTGTTAGTTGATGCGTATAGTCTACGAACCTGCTTATTATAGGTCCAGTTGCTGTGGTAGTATGTAGTCTGGAATCATGTGATAGAGTCCAGAGTAATCTAGAACACTGTTAGTACTTAGTGTTTAAGATACAATCTCAGATCATGCTATAACAGGTCATGTGTCCATTTAAGTAGAACCAGCCTACTACAAAGTCCAGTTTCCCACGTAAGTCTAGAACCAGCCTACTACAGGTCCGTTTGCCAATGGGTATGTTTGTAGTCTGGAACCATTAGTACATAGAGACGTCTATGTCTCAGATCCCACCTGTTATTGGATGCAAGGATAGTCTCCACCAACGCTTAGTAGGGGACCAATTCTGGGTAGGATGGTAAATGCTGAACCAATGTGATACATATCCAGTGCGTAAACAAACACGTGTCTGTCTAAACCACCGGTTATTGATCAACCAGGTTTATTGGACAGGTGTAGTCTAGTAATTAAGCCTGCTCAGAGGCAAGTGGCTGGAGAATGATTGTAGCTAGAACCAATTGTGGTACAGTATCCAGTGTTATCTAGAACTGACCGTCTAGACTTAGATCCAAACCCTGTGATCACTCTGTGTTATGGAATGCATAGTCCTATAACACCATCACCTATCAGAGGGTCCTGTTGACGGGCGTAGTATGTAGTTCTGTGAACATCTCCTAGCAGATTTGTGTCATGCGCCGGAAGAATCCGTAATGACCCAGGATGATGGGGATGATAATCCACACTGTGTGTTCAGCAGGTCCCCTTGTCTGCTGGTTTCCCCTTCTTTAATATCCAGTATTGTTTCCTAATTAACCCCGTGGATTGTGTTGGGATTGTCCATTGTTCTCCTTTGGATAATGTTCACCAGAAGATACGAATAGCCTCCGCATGTGTTAGTGGCTTGCGCTCTCACATTCTTCTATGGAGCTAGTGTATACGTAATAATAATTCCTTTTTTATATAGCCACACCAGGATACCAAACGGCTCGCTGCACGAGCTTGTCACTCAGTCCCTGTCCCCAAATGGGGATCACAATCACAATCCACCTACTCTGTATGGTCTTTGGTGATGTGGAGGAAACCCGGAGGATCCCGGAGGAACCCCCATGAACACGGAGATTAGACACCTACAAACTCTTGACTGTATGATTGACCAGGGTGGAACACACCCAGCGCTGGTAAAGTTGTACTTTCTACTCCACCTGAGCCACCATGTTAAGTACATCCCCATGACCAACCTAGCCGGTAATGATGTATTCCTATCTACAGCCTATTCCTCGCTCTTCCCTTACATGTGCACACTTGGCCGTTTTGTGTACACGAGCATTTAACAGACCTATACGTGATCCGTGGGTTACAAGAAGTAAATAGCGCATGACTGCGTAGTCAGAACCGGTCATGTATAGTTTGTGTCATGTAACACATGGAGATACATATGATTGATAGCGGAGGATATTGACAAAGGTTTTTGCATGAATCGTTGTAAATGGGAAAAGGAGCAACTCAAGAGCACAGGAGATAGTGTACTCAGACTTTGTATCATTAATTGAGTCTTCGTCAAGTGCACTAAGGAGATGTCCTCACACTGCTGTGCTCTGTGCTCTCTGCAGCCAGTGTTTATGTATGTCCCCTGAGAGATGTGTAATCAGACCTCACACTGCGATATACAGGACCTGATACATCCAGGATACAGGATATACAGGACCTGATACATCCGGGATACAGGATATACAGGACCTGATACATACAGGATACAGGATATACAGGACCTGATACATCCGGGATGTGGGATATACAGGACCTGATACATCCAGGATACAGGACCTGATACATCCGGGATACAGGACCTGATACATCCGGGATACAAGACCTGATACATCCGGGATACAGGATATACAGGACCTGATACATCCAGGATACAGGACCTGATACATCTGGGATATGGGATATACAGGACCTGTTACATCCGGGATGTGGGATATACAGGACATGATACATCCGGGATATACAGGATATACAAGAACTGATACATCCGGGATACAGGATATACAGGACATGATACATCCGGGATACAGGATATACAGGACCTGATACATCCGGGATACAGGATAT
>WNYA01001525.1:56769-69225 GCA_019512145.1 Engystomops pustulosus
GTCCCTGGAGAGATGTGTAATCAGACCTCACACTGCTGTGCTCTGTGCTCTCTGCAGCCAGTGTTATGTATTGTCCCTGGAGAGATGTGTAATCAGACCTCACACTGCTGTGCTCTGTGCTCTCTGCAGCCAGTGTTATGTATTGTCCCTGGGGAGATGTGTAATCAGACCTCACACTGCTGTGCTCTGTGCTCTCTGCAGCCAGTGTTATGTATTGTCCCTGGAGAGATGTGTAATCAGACCTCACACTGCTGTGCTCTGTGCTCCCTGCAGCCAGTGTTATGTATTGTCCCTGGAGAGATGTGTAGCTTTTCTTAGCTCTCTGGGACGGGTTGGGGGATGGAGGATGAGTCCCTTCTGCTGGTTTCTGTGGTTTCAGGAGGAGATGGAGCTACATCTGACCATCCTGGAGCGGGATAAGTGTGCTGTGCGCTGATCCGGATGTGTCAGGTCTTTGGGTCTTTGTATTACAGAATTCTAGAAGGATTTTTCTCTGCTCCTCACCTGCTGGTGGACACCAGCGCCATCTACAGGCCAAACCTGGTAATACAAGCCGTGATATAAGCTTACTATATTCTCATTTACATTGTCACAGATCAGTCGCAGGAAATGCAGATACAAAGTAACAATCGCACAGATTTACCAAAACTTTCTTTCTGACTTTGCACTGAAAATCATTTTGGAAGCTGCTTGTACGTGTATTCATGAAGTGTCTTTTTTGGGGCTAAACGGGGGCGGTTACTGCTTAGTCGGAGTTTGCGGCACATTTATTCCGGGGACTGCGGTCACACCAGTGACACTCGCAGCACGAAACCAAAGTGCCACAAGAGACCCCCCCCCCCCACACCCAACCAAGTACCCGCCAAGGGGGGCGTGCCCCCCCTTCATGACCCCAACGCAACCAGGGGGGGGGCATTACTTTCATGGGGGGGGGGGGGGGGGGCTCCAAGACCTTCGCCTGGTTTTGCGCCCCGGTTTAGTCTTGAGCCATCAGTAGTTCTCTTTTTTTTTGGGGGGCTCGTCGCACCTTCTCAAACCGCCCCCGATGGCCCTGCCGCTTCCAGCCTTTTTCAGGACCTTTTCTTTGTCGCGCCGAGGCCACTACACCCACAATCGAGACAAATTTGGCGCAAATGAAATCGGAAACCTGAGACATTCCAAAAAACGCAGGGAGACGACCACCACCCAAGGACCAGACACAACAAACACCATCATAGATTTCAGGAGCAAAAAAAAACAAAAAACCAGGCGGGCAAAAAAAACCAGGGCGGGAAGCTGGGGGTTGGGGGGAACCCCCTATATATTCATGGGGTTAGTGGGGGCCGTTATGTTATTGACTGGCCCAACCGAGCAATTAGCAAGCCCCATAACACATATGTTTGCAGGGAAGCTCTCTATAAGTTCCGAACGCAGGCCACAAGGAAGCCAAACAAATTAGAATTGCCACCCCAATCAGTTCGTCCGGATATGGAGGGCCTTGCTGGTTTCTATTGAGGATTCCATGATTGAAGGTGTAATGGCTTTCCTCGTCCTCTTCGGGACAGAGCCGCAAAGGGCAGGAGGGGCACTTGTCTAGGGCCTCCACCAGGGAAAGGGGGCACACCGTGGGCTTTACCTCTTTCTTTGGTACCTCCACTCCCTCAGGGACATTGGTAAACCAGTGCCTCGCTCTCCCGCATGTTGTAGGGATGAGTTAGGTGAATGTTAAAAACAAACTTGAATTAATTGTATTATCCGTAACTCCGCAGGTTGCCGGATTAGGACGCTCAGTCCTTTCCAACTTGTAAGGATATTTGTCCAAAGCCTCGTTCCAAGCTTATCTTGGTAAAAGGAACGAGAGGAAAACAAGATATATGATAGATGAAGAATGGATAGGGAAATAGGATAGAAGAGGGATGATAGGAGATAGAGAGATAGGAGATAGATAGATAGAATAGATAAAGCATAGATAGATCGATAATAGATAGTAGATAGATAGATAGGCGATGAATAGGGGGAGATAAGATTAGATAGATAGGAAGGATAGATAGATGATAGATAGATAGATAGAAGATGGAGATGGCACGATAGATGATGTAGGGGGAGATAGATAGATTACGATAGATAGATAGGGATAGAAAGGAGATAGAGGATACGGATTTAGAAGATTAGGGAGATAGATAGATAGATAGATAGAATAAGGAGCTAGCTGAAGATAGATAGATAGGAGATAGATGGATAGCTAAACGAAGATGGATTGGGAAGGATTAGATAGGAGAGTAGAAGGAGATTAGATAGATAGATAGGGATAGAAATAGATAGAGCTAGATATAAAAAAAGGAATTGCGCAAGCACCACGAGGAAGTGAAAAAAAAAGCTTTTGTGGGTACTTTAATTCCATATTCACATAACAACAGCGACGTTTCGGGCTACATGTAGCCTTTCTCAAGGTTTGGGGGGGAAAAGGGGGCTACATGTAGCCGGAAAAACGTCGCTTGTGGTTATTGGAATTATGGAATTAAAACCAACAAGAAACTTTTTTCAACTTCATTCGGTTGTGATGCGCAAATTTTCCTTTTTTTTTATATCGCTGGAAAAGATTTGAGGGCCCACCACTTAATTTGCAGCGTGTGTGAACCCAAGCTATTGGACCTGCTGAATGCTGCTTGAACTTTCTTGTACGGTAGCTAGATAGAAAAAATAGATAGGAGGATAGGAGCTAGATAGATAGATAGGAGGCTAGATTAGATAGTATACCGAGAGGGAAGATAGCTAGATTAGATAAGATAGGAAGATATGATAAGATAGATAGGGGAAGGGGAAGTATAGATAGAGAGAGGAAGATAGTGATAGATTAGATAGGATAGATTAGATAGATAGATAAGATCGGAAGATAGATCGGAGATTAGATTAGCATAGATCGGAGATAGATAGATGATAGATAGGGTCACCTCCCGATACAGATATTGTATAGATACAGATAGGGACCAGACTAGGTAGATAGATTAGAAGGAGGATAGATAGACCCAGATCGCCATGATAGGAAATAGAGATGAGGAGATAGATTAGATAGATAGATAGATAAAAGATAGATAGGAAGATAGATGATAGATAGATGGGATAGGGGGAAGATAGATGGATAGAAGAATAGGAGATGATTAGGATAAGATAGTAGATAGATGGGGATAGAGCGAGATAGTAGGAGATAGATAGGATAGGCGTAGTAGGATAGATAGGCGGTAGTAGATTTAGATATGCAGGAGAATTAGAGGGATAGATAGATGGAGATAGATTAAGATAGATAAGATAGGAAGGATAGCTAGATAAGAATGATAGATAGATTAGGCGGTCACCGATAGATAGATATAATTAAGGAGGATAGATAGCTAGGATAGCTTAAGATATTCTCTTTTTTTTTTTAGGCTTAGTGTACCTTTTTACTTTGTAGTCCTCATCTATAATATTATACTGCCAAAAAAACCAATCACACATCCGCGATCCGGGGGCTAAGTACTTAAATGTGGGGGCGTGGCCCTGGAGAACAGCCGGGGCCCGCTGAAGTGGTTTCTACAGGGCTTTTATTTTTTGTTGTTGCGGCTGGCGGGGTGTTTGCGGGGCCTCCAGGGCCACGCTATTGGTCACGGTGCTTGGTACGGGGAAGGGGGAAAACGGAGGGGGGCTGTCTTGACGCCTGGCAAGTGTGGTATGGACTCTAAGTCAGGGTACTATCGGTTTGTGTGTTGGCAAGGAAAGAGAGGGGGGAGAGGGGTGCTATTTATAGGCGTTGATTTTTTTTTGAGCTTTCCTTGGGGGCCAAAGCTCTTTATTTGTGTCTTTTTCCTCCGAGGGGGAGTTCTCTGGGTGATGGGACAGGGTTTGGGCCGGGTTGATGAAGAGCCTATAGCAGGGGACCAGACGGGGGACAGAAAGTGAAGGACAAAAATACAAATTACCCACCGCTTCTACGAGTTTGATATTATCTCAAATAACGTCGGCAGCACCGACATTTATTACACGCAGCCAAACGTTTGGCCTTTAAAAAGGGAAGGGAGGGTGGCCGAGATGTGAGGGGTGGAGGGGAGCCTCAGGGAAGATTAGTTCCCCACCCCCCCCCCCTTCCAAGCATGGATGAGGGGCAAAGGGGGCGCTGGGAGGGCAAGCTGTGTCCTGGGAGGGAAGGCTTCAGGCTTGTCCTGAGGCTTTCAGGTATCACCCCGTGAAGGGTAGGAATGATTACCCCTTTTTCCTCAATACCCCACTAAAACTTAGTCTTAGACTTCCCCCACTCTTTCAAGAGGGCAGGGGGTAGGCTCTTTCCCTGCTCTGGATGGGCTTAGATGAGATTTCCCCATCACTCACTAACATAAGACTGGAGAGACTTTCCTCTCTTAAACTCTCTAAGAGTTCCTAGACAACATTTTTTCCTGGCAGGGGTTTTATGACTTCCCTGGTTCAGGGTGGGTGGGTGGGCTCTTTCCAATCAACATCTCAGCTCAAAGAGAACAAGGGGATGTAAAACACAAGGAAAACAGGGTTGACATAATTACATCCACAAATTAACATCTGTGCCAGGCAGGATAATTAAACCCACTGGCAATTGACACATGTCCTATCAGGGGGAAGGAACCATGTAGTGTAATGTGGGTGTTACTTAACAGGTGGGACGTTGGATTCGCACAGGCCACTTACCTCGCCATTGCAATTGGGCGGAGGGTGTGGTTGATTTTATACTCCTTCTCATATCTTATTGTTATCCACCTCAAACAGGGAAGGTCAGAAAAAAAGGGAAGTCCCCAGGACTTTTATAAACGGAATGGGGGGGAAATCGGTCAGGACAAAATCATCTGCAGCCCAGAACAAAGTCAACGGAGTGGAACCGGGACGGAATTTTTAAAATCAATTAAAGACACAGTTTTTCAGGGTGAAGTAAAGGGGCAGCGTTTCAGGGGGGATAGTGCAGGGGAACGAATGTAAAACCGGTCTTCTGGCGTTGTTACACTTTAAACCCAGGATGGGCTGTGTTTCGTATTTCGGGAGGCAAGGAGGGACAACTAAACCTCCTTTCCCGCCGGCGCCTCGGGCCCCATCTGTAACCTCTGCCACCTCCAGGAACAGGGGGCCTTGGCGTTTTATGTTGACTCAGTAACTCGATTGGAGGGAAAAGGGGCGGACGTCGTATCGGGATTCTCCCCACCCCCAGCTCCTTTGCCCCCCCACACCCCGCTGCTGGGTGCCCAGCCACACACCGAGGGGCGGATGGGGCGGTGATGGTCCCTCTTATTCTTGACCGATTTGCTTCTTTTCTGTCAGGAGGACCTTTATGTCTGGTTTTCCACAAAAAAGGGGTGCTCCTGCGTTTCCAGCTTCTCAGGAGGAGGGGGACGTTCCGTTCAGAACAGGGCGGAGGAAGGGAGGAGAAAGAAGTCCATGGTCTTCTGCTCCCGGCCCCACCCACCGCTTTCACCTTCATTGCTTGCCTTGGGGGACAATCCCGCTCCTTCCTATAAAAGCAGGAGATTCAGAGTCCATCTTTTCATGGTGATTTCCCAGGACAAGAGGCGCAAAAACCATGGGACTGGAAAAAACATGTGTAAAACAAACCTGCAAGCACATGGAGCAAGGGGCCGCAGATAACAGGGAAAACAAAAAAAGCTTTCATTCCTGGTTCTGGGACGTCGGAAGGTTGTTTCTTCCTCAGGCAGGGGGAAACAGGAAGTTTTTGTGAGATTCCAGGCAGGTCCCCTCACAGACCCCCCCCCACATAGCCTCCCAGAACTGTCAGGATTTACACAAGGAGTATACCAGGAGCAGTTACCCACAGGGAAACAAGGTATAGACTGAGGTGACAGACTCTTATAGGGCCCCAGACCCCAACTCATCAGTACCCTATCCCCCGTATGTCTAAGCAGTACGACAGTATATAAAGGACCAGATTAGAAATCGGGACCAAGGATAAGATTAGGGAGGGCAGTATACAGGACCAGGTATATTTTACGACCTTGGTTGTTCTTTTCTCCACCCCCACTTAGTAATAGGAGCCCAGTATACAGGGGGGACAGTATATTACAGAGGGACCACAGTATATAAGACGGGGGACGGTTATATATAGAGACAGTATTATGAGAGGGGGGACACCAAGTTAGATACAGAGGGGGGACGGTATATACAGGAGGGGACAAGATATATAGAGACAGTATATAAGGAAGGGACAGTATAATACAGAGGGGGGGACGGTGTTTAATATATAGGAAGGGGACCATTTATAGAGGGGGGACAGTCATATTACAGGAGGACGTTTATATAGAGGGAACAGGATATACAGAGACTAGGTATATATAGAGGGACAGGTATTATAGAGGACAGTATATACCAGGCAGGAGGGAACGTATATACTGGACGTATATTACAGAGGACAAGTAATAGGAGGGGACCAGGGTTATAGACAGGAAGGGACGGTATTATATAGGAAGTATATACAGGCGGACGTAAGATATAGAGGGGACAGGTTATAGAGGATAGTATAACAAAAGGAGACAGTATATCAGATTTTTCTTCAGGATAGTGACTATTACGTTGAATCTCTTGTAGGTGGGATTTTCTGATAGAGGGGGGACCACAACAGTATAGACAGGACAGCTACAATAAACACTGGGCTTGCAGGAGGCACCAAAGCGCAACCTTATTTTTGGGGGCGTGTGAGGTTATGACTACAAAAACATTTCCCCAGGGGGGGGGAACCAGTACATTAACCACTGGCTGCAGAGGAGAGGCCACAGAAGAAACAGGGCAGTGTGAGACAAACACAAGCATAACCACTGGCGCAGGAGAGCAAAACGGCAGTGTGAGGACCACACCCCTTAGTGCCTTGGGGAGAAAAAAACAACTACCAAAAAAAAAATTCACAGTCCTACTACACTGGCTGCAGTCTGCATGGTTATGCCTATTACATGCATCAATACCAGAACTGTGCATGTTTATCCCCAGTTTCCTGACCAAACCAGAGTGCCCCCATTTATGAAGAGGGCTCAATGTCATAAACACTTACCAATGGGCCTGGAAAGGGGGGCCAGGCCCACATGGCTCATCGCCCACCCCAAGGCAGGGGGCACCACCAGGAGGGAGGGTTGCAATCAGCCAGGCCCAGGTATATAAATAGCTCCAAACAGCTCATCTAGTGGTGGCTTGCAGGTGGCCAACAAATTCTGGTGTCCTTCTGGCAGAGGATTTGGTGCTGTTGGTATTCAGTAATTGGAAGAAGATGGAAAAAGCAATACAAAAACAATAATATGAAAACCAAAAGGATCAATCAAACGATGGATGGGATCACTTCTACAGTAGAAAAAAATCAAGTAGGGACACATTCCTTTAAAATTTAATTCTTATTTTGGCAAAAGGGGGGGAATTATACACCCGGGACTTGGTTTCAGGGGCTGTCCCCCCGCATATAAAATGGCGTCCGACATCCCACATTGACGGGGGGGGGTCGTTTTACGTTACGTCGGGGGGGCGCCCAGCTGCAGCTTAGGGGGGGTCCCGCACAGGATCTGTTAAAGGGACCGGTAAAGGCCGCCCACCCAGTGTTTTTAACAAAGAGCAGGTGCCGCTCTGGACTTTTTTTTTACCCTAGAAAATGGTGGGTTTAAGCATTTTTGGTATTTGTTCCCCCCACCCCCCCCCCCCCCCCCCCACCCTTCGAAAAAACACAGCAAATTTTGCTGGGGGAGTCCATGTCATATTCTGCGCAGGGGAACAGGGGAAATCCGGTTTATTTAAAAATTAGGGGGAATTGGGGAAAAGAGTTGGGGGGAAAATTTTAAAGGCCTCCTTTAGTTGTGCGGTTTTATTACAGGGTTTTTTGGGCATTTGGTGTGGGGTTACCAATCACTCGTTTAGGACAATCACTGCGATTTAAGTACCCGTATATTCATATGGGATCCGATGCTTGTAGGAGAGGGGACTCTCACTCTCTTGCCCTCCCCTTAGGTCTCCTTTGTGGGACATGGGTATATCGTCCACTTTTTTGCCCCTTAATGCCCGGATACGGGCCGCGCGGTTTGTGGTTTCTTTGCCCTGCTGGTTCAGGGGTTTCTGGGAAAGCAGGTTCCATAAGTTTACTTCTGATAGAAAGGGAAGTGACGGAAAAGACCAGGGGACCATGACAGTGCCTAGTAATACCAACGTGGTCCTCTAGGTTGGTTGAAATCCAAGGGTCAGGAGTATAAGTCTGCAGAGACACATTTGGGGTGCTCATTTTATAAAAGGGTGGCGGAATGCGCCATTTCGTTTGGATGTGGCATCTCTTTGGGGGATTGCGCGGGCTATGTTTACCGGTATTTTATTTAAAAAAAAACACGGTCTGCGGCTGGATGTGTGGCGGGTGGCGGCCAGTGATCGGATGTTGAAGGCGGCTGTGGTGGATTTCATGTGAAGAAATAGGTGCGATTCCGGGGAACACTGGATCGGGGCAAAGGGCCAAAGGGATTTAAGATTTCAATTGTGTCGCCAGGGGACAAATGCACTTTACATGTGCACCCAGGAACGAAAGAAGGTGAAAAAAACTCGGGGAACAGGGGAAAGAGCGGGGGGAAGAGTGACACATGCAGGATATTGGTTTTTGGTGGCTCGAATCTTAGTTGGGGGAATCCCTACGCGCTTATAACCGGGGGGACCCAATGGCCCACTTAAAAAAATCATTTGCCACTCCGGAAGAAGGAAAAGGTTGAAAATCATGGGACATTGAGGGGGGAAAGCGGGGGGGTGGGACCCACATGCAGGGATATCAGGTGCAGGATCTTTTAAGTGGGGGATTACCCCGCAACCAAGCGGCATATTCTTATTACACAAGAACCAATGGCACTTAAATGCCCACCAGAAGAAAGAAAGGGGACACTCCGGGGGGCACACCTGAAGCGGGGAAAGAGGACACAGTTGCAGGGATATTACGGGGTTTGCAAGGGATCTTAGTGGATCCCCGCAACAGCGCATTATACACCGGAAACAATGCAACTACATGCCCACCAGGGAAAGAAAGAAAGGTGAAAAAATCGGAGAACCTGTAGCGGGGAAGGGGACAACATGAGATATTCGGGTGCAGGATCTTTAGTTGGGACTTCCCCGCACCAGGAGGCATTATAAAACGGGGGACAATGCAACTTTAAATGCACCAGGAAGAAAGAAAAGAAGGTTGGGTGAAACTACGGGGGAAAAACCTGACGCGGGGGAGGAAAAGAGACAAAATGCAGGATATCGGGTTGCAGGGGCTCGTAGGCTCCCCGCACAGCGCATTTATTACACGGAAAATTGGCACTTACATGCCCCAGGGAAGGAAGGAAAGGAAGGTGAAACTCCGGGACCTGGAGGCGGGGAAGCGGAACAACATGCAGGATAATCGGGGGCCGGGGGCAGGACTTAGGGGCAAACCCCCCCCGCCACAGACATTATACCACGGGAACAATGCCCGTTACATGCACCAGGAAAAGAAGACAGGTGAAAACTCAAGGGGGAACCCCTGGAGCGGGGGGAGGGAGGAGGAAGCGGAAACCAACAGTGCAGGGATATCGGGCGCCGGAATCTTTTAAGTGGACCCATGGCCACAGCGCATTATAACACGGGACATGACACTTAACCTGCACCAGGGGGAAGAAAAGGTGGAAAAAAACTCCGGGGGGAACCTGAGGTGGGGAAGCGACCAAATGCCAGGATATCGGGGCGCAGGGATCTTAGTGAACTTACCCAGCCCACAGGTGCATTATACCGGAACCAAATGCACTTACAGCACCAGAAAGAAGGAGGGTTGAACTCCAGGGGGACCTGAGCGGGGAAAGGCGGGGACACATGGAAGGATATCGGGGCGAGGCAGGATTTTAGGACTCCCCGCACCAGCGGCATATACACAGACAATGCACTTAATGCACCCCAGGGAAGAAGAAGGTTGAACCTCCAGGGGACCTGAGCGGGGAAGCGGACACAGCAGGATATCGGGCGCACGATTGCTTAGTGACTCCACGCCACAGTTGGCATTATTTTACAAACAGGGACAATGCACTTACATGGCCACAGGGAGGAAAGGAAGGATGGAAACCCGGGAACATGAGCGGGGGAGAGACAAATGAAGGGATATCGGACGCAGGATCTAGTGGAATCCTCCATGCAGGAACATTATACAGGACAATGCAATTACATGGTACCAGGAGAAAAGGTGAACTCCTGGGACCTGAGGGGGAAGGCAAAAACACATGACAGGGATATAGGGTGCAGGGTCTTCGTGACTCCCCCGCACAGCGCCTATAACAGACAATGCATTACATGCCCCAGAGAAGAGGAGAACTCCGGGACCTGAGCGGGGGAAGCGAACATGCAGGATAGGGGCAGGATCTTAGTGAACTCCCCGCAAAGCGCATTATACACGGACAATGCACTACATGCACCAGGAAAAAGAAGGTGAACGCCGGGGACTGAGCGGGAAGCCGACACATGCAGGTATCGGGCGCAGGGGGACTAGTGGACTCCCCGCACAGAGCAATACACGGGACAAGCACTTACATGCACCAGGAAAGAAGAAGGTGAAACTCAGAAGGGAGCCAGATTAAAGTTGGCGGGGATGGCTGGGAATAGATCTAACTAGAGGAAAGTGGGTATAGGCGTATTTTACCTTAGCAACACATGCAGGATTGTCGGGCGCACGATCTTCTGAGCGTACACCCTGCACACACACAGCAAAGTATATATAAACGGACAATGCATACATGCGCGGAGGACGAAGAAGGTGAACCCCCGGGGACTGAGGGGGAAAGCTAATAGTGAAGCTGGACAGAGTCATCTAATTCCCTGAGACGACACTAATTCCACGATAATTCGATGCATCTTGGTTTTGCGGAATATGCAATTATATTACTCCACCCTCTGTAACCTTAAACACAAGCACTTGGAGAAAACCACCTTACACAAGTTATAAGCGTCATCGACCCCAAGGATATGCTAGAAACAAAGGATAAACATGTATCAGCATTGTTACCTACTAAGCGCCTGCGCTACAATCTTAGTGACTCCAGCACAGCGCATGTCTCGCATAAAAGGAACAATGCAACTTAATGAATGCGTTCACACTGAAGGATAGAAAGGTGTGAAATCCTAGAGGGAACTCATGATTCGCGGGGTATAGGGGGAAGCGGACAACAGCGAGGGTAATCGAGAAGCAAGGATTCATTGGGACTCCCTGCAACCTTATGCACAGTATCACGAGCACGGACAATGCACTTACATGCACCAGGAAGAAGAAGGTGAACTCCGGGGACCTGAGCGGGGAAGCGACACATGCAGGATGTCGGGCGCAGGATCTTAGTGACTCCCCGCACAGCGCATTATACACGGACAATGCGCTTTCTGTGAACTCCTCCGGATGGGTAAGTAAATGTGCCCCACGATGTATCCTGTGTACACATAACAGGTACCTGGTGGAGTACATGACCAGTGGGCACCTCTATGTGTGCAGTATTGGGCTCCCTAAAATATGGGACTGTCATATTGCAGATCCCCAGGACCAAAGGGATTGTAAGAATCAGTGCTGCTTCCTTCCATTGTTACTCCACATCACTGTACATATAGCTCTGGCCGTGCCTGGTACTGCAGCTCCTAGGAAGAGAACAGCCGCCATGTGTAGAAGAGGACATTGTTTTTTACAGGGGTAGTTTTTGAAGACAAAACCAAAATTGGATCCAACCATCAGGTGAGGTTTAAAGAAAACCTGTCACCAGCTGTGACCATACAGACCGCAGCCAGTGTTATGTATTGTCCGCTTGTTGCTGCGCCAGTGGTTGCGGAGATCACAGTCCGGTTTCTCCATACGTAGGTTTATGAGCTGTGCACACATCCGGATCCTCGCCCTCTTGTCTCGCAGTCTGGGGTCCGGACTCCTCGGATGATCTTTATTCTCTCTGTTTTGTTGTTTCCAAAGCAAAGAAACTTCCAGAAAGAGAAACATTTACATTTGTAGCCGCATTGGGCAGTGACATTGTTTGCGGGAGACACAATAAGTCCATACAAGGAGCGTCCAGCGCCAAAATCTGCAGGCATACATCAATAACCGCAGCAGGTTTATACCATGGCGAGATCATCTGCAGCCTCCCACGTCCTGGGGAGAGGCCGACGAGTGAGCCCCTGCCAGGAGCCCCGCACCAAGGCTGAGAGTCCCGGGCTCCCGGAGCACTTGTGGAAATGTTCCATCAAAATCACATTATACCCAGACCCTCTAAATAATCAGACCCCAGGCCAGACCCTCTAAATAATCAGACCCCAGGCCAGACCCTCTAAATAATCAGACCCCAGGCCAGACCCTCTCTGAATGAGACCCCAGGCCAGACCCTCTAAATAATCAGACCCCAGGCCAGACCCTCTCTGAATGAGACCCCAGGCCAGACCCTCTCTGAATGAGACCCCAGGCCAGACCCTCTCTGAATGAGACCCCAGGCCAGACCCTCT
>WNYA01001526.1:0-50763 GCA_019512145.1 Engystomops pustulosus
CGGTGTCTCCATGTGCTGCTCCCCGGTGTCTCCATGTGCTGCTCCCCCGTGTCTCCATGCGCTGCTTCCCGGTATCTCTGTGCTGCTCCCCGGTGTCTCTCTGCTGCTCCCCGGAGTCTCTGTGCTGCTCCCTGATGTCTCTGTGCTGCTCACCGTGTTCTTCAATGTGTTCTTCACATACTATTTTGTTCGCACCGTTTCGCGCGTATCTTCCAACAAGTAAGCAGATGTGCCGAACATCTGTAATCTATTCTTCACTGTGTTTTTCACTGTGTTTTTCACTTAAATGATCCTGTGTTCACTGTGGTCACTGTTTTTATTCTATTCTTCATTGTTCTTCACTGTGTTTTTTAAATTAAATGCTCGATCTCGAGCAGGGGAAATACTCGTCCGAGCAACGAGCCGTCTCGAGTACCTTAATACTCGAACGAGCATCAAGCTCGGACGAGTATACTCGCTCATCTCTAATGTTAAACATTTTATTTATTGGGAGGTTACAGTATATTTTCCAATATTTCTGCAATTTACATACAATTAAAAAATACTGCAAAACATACAAATTGTAGTGATGTACAATTTCACTGCTGAGCTATAAAACTGAAACTTTGTCCTAATAATATAACTACAGGGGGGGGGGGGCAACTACACAATGTGGATTTGTGAGATGTTCAATTGCGTAAAATTAAATCATCTATAGGATTATAATCCATGGGCAGATCACCATATTTAAATGGTTAATTGTTGCAAAATAGTACTTTCCTTGATCTTGGCCATTAAATGGGTTGAACTGGATTACTACATTTTACTTTATAAGCTTGGGGTGGTCTAAAAATACAAAAAGCACCTTCATTCCCTCTCTCTGTTCAGAAGGAAGACTTCAAGAACTGACAGCAGGCTGCCAAAGTGGACACAATAGATTTCCCATGACACAGAGACCACTGGGCGATAGGCCCTCTATATCTCCTTATCCACTCTATGCGTACTGCCCTCTGTATATCCAATAATATTGTTATTTTCCCTCTCCCCCCAAAAACACTGGATTCTCTTGCTCCTGAAGATGCCCTTTCGAGCAGAAACATGTCCGGGACAGTCTTGGGGACTTGTCAGGACAGGAGCAATTAAGGAGAGTTAGGGACTGGTTATAGAACATACTTTCTTACCCTCCACCTTGGGAGACTGACTACCGGAATTTCTTATGGCTCTGCCCAACACAACTGAGATGCACGACTCTTATTCAGAGATCCAGTAATTTGTATGGTTTTCTTTCCTTATATTACTGCATTACACTGGATGTCTGATAGACTGTGGTTGCACATATTATAGGTTTGGCTAGATCCTGAACAATACTAGGACCTATACAGCTGTAAGGCAGTCATTTCTGGTGGTTTTCTTTGGGTTTTTCTGTGTTTGTGCAACTACATGGAAAGCATCATCAGCTTCCAACAGATGTCTATGTCCTCTACTCGCAGATTGCTCCCTCCCTACCCTTTCTTTCATAATCTAGGTTTTTTAGATTCTTCTCTTTATTTTGCAGTGTAACTCCTCCTTACTATAGGAATCTCGTGGCTTTCTTTTATGCTGTTGATGAACTCAATAAAAATCCTTTTATTCTCCCAAACCTGACTCTGGGATATCACATCTATGACTCGTGTTCAGATTACAAGGTTGCGATAAAGAGCACAATACAAATATTATCTGGACCCGGAAATGCTATCCCTAATTATTCCTGCACCCGGAAGAAGAAGGTTGTGGGTTTTATCGGAGATCATTTCACATCCACCACTTTACCGATAGCTCAGCTCCTGGGGATATATCCGTACACACAGGTCAGTCATATGGTCAGACTATATGAAAATGTACCATGATACATGATATGACTTCCCTGTACTGATCCTGAGTTACATCCTCCTGTCAGAAGAATCATATAGGACATCAAAGACATTTACTGCCTGTGATGATCCCCCACTCTCATCTCCAATCACGGGGTGCATCTGCACTAGGCAACCTCACCATTTAGCCCATAAAGCCCCTCCCACCTTCACAAAATGTCATCTCTACACTATTTTTCTAAGCACCCAGCATCCATCTGTCAGGGAAACTAAACACAGAAGAGTCCCTGACACTACACTGCACACATAGCCCAGGGGCGCACAACCACACTATGTAGCCCGTATTGAAATCCACTAGTATAAGAGCAGGGCCAGACACCATAACATGCAAGAGACATCTAAAAGGAGGTGACTGTTTAACATAGCGTCAGTCAGAGAGGCAGGAACTTCTAAAAATCCAGCATTTGCCCTTTCTAGGGCACTTAGGCGTATAGAGGAGACCCCTGTTATCAGCACACTAGGAAGTATGAAATAACTGCTTTATTTAGGGAACTTTGAAGAACTTCAGTAGGCAAGGATACTCTTACTGCTTATAGGGGGTTATACAGTATTACTTGGAAAGACTAGACAGGATTATTGACATTTACTGAATCATCCAGCAAGATCTTGAAGGTCCCTTCACTGCATAGAATTTAGCTCCAGAAAAATCATAAATCATCATCAAACATACTTCAGCTGTTAGTGAACAGCGTGCAGTAATATGTGGATGATAAAATTGGCGTTGTCAGTGAGTAGCATCCAGTAATTACTTGATCATAAAGATCACGTGCATTTTGGTACTGCAAATCTTTTGAAATGAGGAAAGCAGAAATTAATGGACAGGAATGTAACCATGTTTTTTTTTGTTGGGGGTGATGAAACTGATGCGGCAAACTCCAAGCTCCTCTGATGGAAGTAGGTGCCAGGGTGTGCAGCAGGTACTTGTAGACCCCCAATAGGCAACATAAAGTTGAGCCATTGGTCACTTACATGGCAGAGAGTGCATCAACTTTCATGGGATTATATTTTCTGTACTTATTCTTTTTTTTTTCTTTTTTCTTTAAATTTCACAAAATAAGGTACAATCAGTATTAAAATTGTATAAGTTTAGCACTGAAATTGCTTACAGATTCATTTCATACAGTTTTGGACATCTACCATCAGTTTCACTGATGTCCAGCATTACGCGCCTGTTTCGTTAAGTAGTACTGTTTTTAGTGCATAAGCAAAGGTTACATTTGCTCAGAAACAGACTTTAAAAAAATATATAAAAGAGACGGATTCACCCAGGCTGATGTCACCTGAGCACCCCTTGGCATTGATGGATTTTAGTGTATTCCGCCACTTACTGTGATCCGACCTCCAGTTCCCTTCGGAGGAGATAGGAGAGAGAGTGCACGCTCTGCTCTCTCTACGCCCCGGCTCTCTGACATCATGGGCCGGCTCTTAGCTCCTCGGTGGTACTATTAGGGTGCTGTCACACAGTGCGTTCTTGTCTACCATGCGTTTGGCTGATTTGAATCTGTTTATCTTCATTTCTTGAAGTGTAGGCAGCTGTTAAATGGATTAAAACCAGCCAAATGCATGGTAAACATGGTTTAAAAATGGTTCAAAAACGCACAGTGTGATAGAACCCTTAAAGCCTGGGGCGGAATTATTTAAAATTAAGCGATGGTGAGAGGCAGCAACATGGTAGGCCACAATGTGGCAGAATGACAGAGTGTAGAGGTGGTGGAAGCAGCAGGAGGAGGTAAGAGAGTGACACAATGACAGAGTGTGAAGGTAGCGACAGCAGCATGAGGTCCGAGAGTGGCACAATGACAAATTCTGGAGGTGGCAGCAACATGGTAAGCCACAGAGTGGCAGAATGACAAACCGTGGAGGTGGCGGCGCAGAACTTGCATTGCACTCTGACCCCTTGTAAGTCCAATGCAAGTGCAATGTGTTTTTTACGCATCAATTGCCATAGAAAAGATAGACCTCAGTCCTGAGTCAAACGCATTGAAATTGCATTGAAAATTTGCAGGAAAAACGCTGAGACACTGAACAAACTCTAACTGAAAACTGATTGAACTCTGATGCAAAATGTCAGCTTTCCACTGACCAAACCCTGATCGCTCCCTGATCAGACTCTGACGTGGTCTGCAACGCAATTGTAGAATGGGTCTTAGATTCATTAAAGTGGCTTTGGTCTATTTTCTGTCTGGGCTTTTTTTTTCAAAAAGTCCCTAAAAAAGTCTCAAAATGCATAAAAAGTCTCAGCACATAGAATAGCTGGGGACTGGAGTACGTTTGAGACTTTTTATGAATTTTTTTGCAATAGTCTCAAGTCATGCATCTGGCTTTGCACAGTGTTGCACTAGCAGTAGTTCTATGTTTAGGCCGGATTAATGAAGAGGTGTATGTAGTCCTGTGAAAAGTCTAAAAAACCCTCAATTTGACTACTTTAACACCAAAAAACCCCAGGAAAACCAATAATAAGTAGCCCCCATACAATCTTTCACAATCAATTTTTATTTTATCACATCGGACCCTCCACATTTTAAAAAACCCTTGACAGCCAATATCCCAGAGTGGTGTGAACAGCTTTTTACTCTTTTAGGTGCAAATGTACATTCATTCTTTAAGACATTCTTAAAATTTATAATTAAATCCTGATGCAGTAACGGGAGATAACTTTTGATAATGTTAACAATGATTTGTTATTGTGGACTATATGTCGTGGTGAAAACGGGCAAAGATCTTCTCTTATGATTTAGATTCATTTCTTTTTATCTAACCGTTTCTTAGTCTTTTTCAATACAGACGAGCCCTATCGTCTTTTCCTCAATCTGGCTGTAATCTCTCCACATTGGTCCTCATACATATGGGTTTGGCCCTAAGAAATTCACTATAAGGGATTGATTTAAGTGTATGTACAGGATTACAACTCTTGGCTGACAAAATAGTAGTGTCTGAAAACCACCCATCAAATTTTATATTAAGAAGTGCCTTCACCCATAAAATTCCCCTACATCTGTTCATGCTCTCAATACACATGCACACAAGAGACATTTCAGGACTAGAGATGAGCGAACATACTCGTCCGAGCTTGATGCTCGTTCGAGCATTAGCGTACTCGAAACTGCTCGTTGCTCGGACGAATCCTTCCCCGCTCGAGAAAATGGCAGCTCCCGCCGTTTTGCTTTTTGGCGGCCAGAAACAGAGCCAATCACAAGCCAGGAGACTCTGCACTCCACCCAGCATGACGTGGTACCCTTACACGTCGATAGCAGTGGTTGGCTGGCCAGATCAGGTGACCCTGGGATAGACTAGCCGCTGCCCGCGCTGCTCGGATCATTCTGTGTCTGAATGCCGCTAGGGAGAGAGCTGCTGCTGGTCAGGGAAAGCGTTAGGGTGTTCTATTAGCTTACTGTTATGCAGGAGTGATTCTACAAGAACCCAACAGCCCTTCTTAGGGCTACAATAGCACTTAGGTGTATAGAGGAGACCCCTGTTATTAGGACACTAGGAAATCTGAAATAACTGTTTTATTTAGGGCACTTTGAAGAACTTCAGTAGGCAAGGATGCTCTTACTGCTTATAGGGGGTTATACAGTATTACTGGAAAGACTAGGCAGGATTATTGACATTTACTGAATCATCCAGCAAGATCTTGAAGGTCCCTTCACTGCATAGGATTTAGCTCCAGAAAAATCATAAATCATTATCAAACATACTTTAGCTGTTAGTGTACAGCGTGCAGTAATATGTGGATCATAAAATTGCCGTTGTCAGTGACTAGCATCCAGTGATACCTTGATCATAAAGATGACGTGCATTTTGGTACTGCAAATCTGTAACCATGGTTTTTTTGTTGGGGGTGATGAAACTGATGGAAGTAGGTGCCAGGGAGTGCAGCGTGTACTTGTAGACCCCCAGTAGGCAACATAAAGTTGAGGCATTGGTCAATTACATGGCAGAGAGTGCATCAACTTTCATGGGATTATATTTGCCGTACTTATTCTTTTTTTTTTTTTTTTTCCAATTTCACTAAATAAGGTACAATCAGTATTACAATTGTATAAGTTTAGCACTGAAATTGATTACAGCTTCATCAATACAGTTTTGGACATCTACCATCAGTTTCACTTACATCCAGCATTACCAGCATTCACCCAGGCTGATGTCAGCTGAGCGCCCCTCGGCATTGATGGATTTTAATGTATTCCGCCACTTACTGTGATCTGACCTCCAGTTCCCTTTGGAGGAGCTAGGAGAGAGAGTGCACGCCCTACTCTCTCTACGCAACGGCTCTCTGACGTCATGGGCCGGCTCTTAGCTCCTCGGTGGTACTATTAGGGTACTGTCACACAGTGCGTTCTTGATCCGTTTTTAAAAATCATGCATTTTTGTATGTTTACCATGCTTTTGGTTGGTTTGAATCTGTTTATCTTCATTTCTTGAAGTGTAGGCAGCTGTATCCTCTAATGCCTCATTGCACCTTCACGTTTGTAGCACCTTAAACGCTTTAATCTTCTCGCTTTTGGCTTTCCTTACAAGACTAGTTATCCACAAAGGGTTTTTCTTGTTCCTTTGATGCTTTTTCCTAAGGTATGTGTGTTCTCACAGGACTTTTTCAGAATATATAAGAAAAAGTCCCATTTTATGGGTGTACACTTTTGTCTTGGCGAACATATCCAGTCTGCCTTTAAGCTTTTCCCTTTAGTTTCTGAAATTCCCTCCTGAAGTTTAGAGTGTTGGTTGCCCCTTCACTAACGGCTCTTAGTAAAGCATAATACAAATCCAATAATATTATGTCACTATTCCCCAGGTTTTCCCCCAACCTGTAGTTTTTGCTACCCTATCAGGTCTGTTGGTAAGATAGGCCAGCAGTGCCCCCCCTCTTGTTGGCCTCCAGGACTGTTTGCGACAGGTAATTGTCTTTTGGTTGTTGACAAGAACCTGCTGCCTTTGAGGACCTGCCATGTTTCTGCCCCCCAGTCAATATCTTGGTAATGATGTCCCCCATGATAAAAGTACTTCCGCATGCTTTGGAAGTCCGCATCCATTTCCACTTATCAGCAATTTCCTCTGCTGCCTCCACTATATTTGAGCTTATAACAAACCCCGATTAATATTTTAATTAGTCTTTTTCCCTCCCCTATCTCCCCCCCTAGGGACTCCACATTGCGTTACTGATGTCATCTCGCAGGACGGGCTTGGAGGCGAGAATTCAACCTATGAAACGACCCCCCCCTTTTTTATATTTTATACGATCCTTTCAAAAAGACTATAACCATCTATATTAAACAGCCCCAGTCATACCTACTGTCCAGCCATGTCCCTCGCTGATACCCACGATATCATATTTCCGCTCCCAACATCAAGAGTTCCAATTCTCCTTTTGGTTTGTGAGTCTTCTGGCATTTGTGTACATTCATTTATATGTTTTCCCTGTCCGTATTCCTTTTGTCCTTATTCCCCACATCTCATTCCAGCCCCCTTCCTCCCCATGGACTATGGCTCTTTCCCAGCTCTCTATGTACACTGTCTATTTGCCCTGCACAAGTGTAGTTGCCCTCCCCCCAGGTCTCTAGTTTTAAACACTCCTCAACCTTCTAGCCAATTTTTCCCCTAAAACATCGGCCCCTCCCCATTGGGTGCCTCCCATCCTACTGTAAGCCTGTACCGACACCAAGTCAGTCCAGTTCTCCATGAACCCAAAACCCTCCTTCCACCCAACTTTTGAGCCACCTTATTTACCTCCTTGATCTCCCGCCTGCCTTTCTGGTGTGGCACGTGGTAACAAGGCATATTTCGGATACAATTACCTTTGAGGTCCCTTGCCCTGAGCTTATGGCCTAAATCTCTGAGCTTGTTTAAGGACCTTCCACCTACCTGTTACTTTGTCATTTGTGCCATGTGGACCATGACCGCTGGTTCCTCACCAGCCCTTCCCAGTAACCCGTCACCCGATCCGCAACATGCCGAACCGAGCCCCCGGCAAACACACCCTGTTTTCGGTAAGCACGGTCTTTGTGACGATTGCCCGGTGTGTTTCCCCTAATAACGATCTCCCCACTACCAGACGCTGTCTGACACTTGCCCTGTGCTTCCATTAACTCTTACTGGAGCAACATGCCCCTGGTTTCTAGCGGCCACGTCTTTCTGCAGCATTGCTACCCAGAGCTGATATCCCCCTATCCCCCCCGCCATCCTGGCAAACTTATTGGGGTGTCACCAGATCAGTACTAGACTCCCTACAACTCTTCCCTCTACCCCGCCTTCTACATGTTACCCAACTACCATCCTGTCTGCCCCCTCACTCCTTCACCTCCATACTTCCCCTCCCCACACCATCTCCCAGAGAGTTTGGTTCTCCAGGAGCAGCAACTCGTTCCATATTACCTTGCCCGCAGCTTCGAAACTTGCTCATTTTAGATCCAGATCTGGGCTTCCATATGAGCATTTCACAACACCCCACACAGCCGTATTCCCCCTCGAACGGCTGTTCAAGGACCGCATACATGGCACAGGATGTACACCGTTTAGCAATGCCACTTATGGAGTCCATTAATTTCCTAATGGGAAGTACAATAGAAATTATGCACATACAGAAGAATCTACATTCAAAGTACACAAATACGCAGTTACCTGTTAACCCCCTCAAACTTAAGTCCCTTAACCCCCTAAGTTCACAATTAAGACCTGCACACACTTAAGATCAATGCACACTCGCCGCCAAGCTCAATACACTCGCTTTTTGTGATGCTCTTTTAAGGTTATCTGCCACAAAAATCTCAGAGCTCACTGCACAGTATCTGGCTGTCAAACCACCAAACAAACTGACCACAGAATTATATAAAGGCTGCTATTAGATAGCCACCCCCACTATTATTATGCAGCACCTGTGACTATACTGTCTAGATAAGCAAGGTTACAGAAAGGAAAAAAGATGAGAAAGAACCAACACGAACATGCGAAAGGGGCAATTCGCAGGAAAGAGGGGGAATAGCGACTAAAAAGGGTAAACAGGAAAGTTTTACCTCGCTCTGGACCCCCCCCCCACTCTACAGATTATGCAAGTAAAATAACCTTCATATCTACTTGGTTGCAATAAAAATCCACATGAATATCCAGGAAAAGAAATGTAATATCACTATCTATTTGTTGCTGGATCCAAAAAGTACTCCTTCCCTACACCTAAGTCACACTTAGACAACTGCACACACTTAAAGATCAATGCACACTCGCCGCCAAGCTCATACACTCGCTTTTGTGATGCTTCTTTGAAGGTTATCTGCCACAACTGCAGGCTCACTGCAACAGGATCTGGCTGCAACCACCAAACAAACTGACCACAGAAGTATATAAGGCTGCTACTTAGATAGCCCACCCCACTATTATTAGGCAGCACCCTTGACTATACTGTCTAGATAAGCAGGTGAATGCCTCCCTATACCCCCAGCACAATATACGGAATTATCCTTAAAATCATCAGATCTACTTGGTTGCAATAAAAATCACACAATGATATCAGGAATAAAAATGTAAGATGCACTTATCTATTGTGTTGCTGTATCCAAAAAGTACTCCTTCCCTTAAACCTAGTCACACTTTAAACACTGCACACAACTTAAGATCACTGCACACTCGCCGCCAAGCTCATACACTCGCTTTTGTGAAAAAAATTGCTTCTTTTAAAGGTTATCGCCACAAAATCTGCAGACCCATTGCGACAGGATCTGGCTGCAAAACCCCCCGCCCAGGACCCCGGCCCAACACCTCCCTGCAAAAACCCCATCTTCTCCTCCCGATCCTCCACAGCATCCACCAGCGTTCAGCTCTCCATACCCATACGCTGGAGCGTCAAAGGAAGTATGCGCACCCACCCACACGCCCATGCCCTCACCGTCCACATCTCCAAGTTGACTTTAGGTCCTGGAGATGCTGCCCTATTAGGCTGGTAGAGACCGAGGCCTTTCGAACCTCATGTGGGCGGCTGCCCCTCGGTCATTCGGTCCCCCAGCCGCCACTACTTTTCCCGATTGCCTCCGCCCCTGCACAAGCAGTGTCGAGACAACCTCATCCGTGCCCCTGACGCAACGCCGTTTCTTACAAGGTCCACCTGACCAAGGACACGTGTACCAGTGCCTGCCGGGCAGAGGCACTATATATCGCTGACGGCACATTGGGGTTAAAACTTGGTGGAGGCTGGGCCGGTCGCCCTGGCTGTCAAATACTGCCGACGCCGAGGTTGCGGGGCCTACCTCGGTCCAGGTCTCAAAGTCCTACTATGCCTCCTCCTCCTCCTAACCCCTCCTCCACCTCCTCCTCTGAATTACCATGCCGTGGGCATGGCGCCTTCATCGTTAGCTCTAGCACAGCAGCAGTGCCCATCGCTAATCGACAGCAGTCGTGCTCAACTGCTGAGCCTAGCGATAAGGCACCGCCCAAGATCTATTACAGAGCCATCACGGCGCATGACTGATCTGTGGCTGGCACCGCTGAACCTGAAGCAGGCATTGTTGTGTGTTACAACGGGCCGTAACCTGTTGTGGCTCGGCATCTCGCAGAACTGAACACTGTCCCTCCTGGCCCATGGGTGAATCTCTAGTTCAGCGTTTCTCAAAACAAAAAAAAAATACCCCAATCTGTCTGATTGGTCACGAAGGTGCGCCGCATCTGTGCGCATTTCGGAAGTCCAGCACGATGCCTGCCACTCTCAGGCAGCGCCGGCCGCCTCACTGCCCGCTCACCGACTGTTGTGGCGCGTGCCCATGAGGTGAATTCAACATTAACCATGTTATCCAGGTACCAGCCGCGCAGACGCTTGTGACTGCCAATGTTCAACTTCCCCAGAACTGGTAGTCAGGATCAGTCAGCTTCCTCAAGTCTACAATGAGGAGTGAACGTGGATGTCTGCTATCGTCAGGTGCTGAGTATCTTTGAGATCAACACAGATGGTCATTGAGAATGCATGAATACCAGCAGGCCCTGGTTCACAAGCTGAAAAGTATTTCCCGTTCTGACGCGCTAGCGGCAAGAGTGCGTAGTTCTGCGGGACAGTAGCGAGGGAAGTAGGCGAGCAGGCAGCTTGTCCAGCACTGGCAAGGGTACGCTTTACAAGGCTTTGCCAGCTTTATGTCACCCCATCCACCACCGCCCGCAAGACACTGTCACCTGTCCCTCCAGTCTCGGCAGAGTAGGGCTGATCTTTACAGAAGATGGTGAGGGAGTACGTATCTGACCATCCTCGTCGCTAAATGATCACACAGCTCCCTACAACTACTTTTTCAAAGCTGGAATGTGGACGAACTGGCGCTGTACGCCTTGGAGGTTCTTGCCTGCCCTGCCGCTAGCGTCTTGTCCGACGGGGTTTTCAGTGCGCTGTTGGCCTCATCATCGATAAGGCGTAACACGCCTGTCGACTCACAGCGCTGACAGGCTGACGCTTACAAGTGAATAAAGCCTGGATTTTCTCAGAATTTTCCATTCTCCACCATGTGAAAGAAGCTTACTGAATAATGTCTGCACTCCCCTCCTATCTGGCGACTGAAGTTTCCATCATATCTGCGCGATTGGTGCCCCATACTGTCGCTCTTAATCATGAAGTCGTCTCCATGCTGCCTCCACATGTCGTCCCCTTATCAACGAGCTGTGTCAGGCGCATTTTTTCAGGTGTTTTCACAGATACGTTATGGAACTTGTCACTATGTCGCCACCATGCTGTGTTATCAATAAATTACCGTCAACCTTTTGTTCACAGGGAAAAAATTCCCAACAAAATTTTCATCGCTTCTTGCTCACCTCCTTTGGTTCCTCTTGCCGACCCTTGGTTTTTGAGCCTTGAGTCCATTTGGGGTATCTCCTGCCACTCTCTACCTGCCGCTGCAGCCGCTGCCTCTGCATGGCTGTCTTCTCTAGTGTCAGGGTCAATTATTGGATGTTTTAGATCCTAAAAAATAAATCTAAGCCTCATTCGGTCACTCTGTCATGGCCATGCTGTTGCCATAATTTTGGCATAATGGTGCGATAAGCAGCGCTCAGAGGCATCCATGCCCTGCTGCCCCTGCTGTTTCCTGTTCATTTCCGTGTGTTTCCATCATTTTCTGAGGTTTCCAGTTGTTTGGGCCAATGCTTCCCTGTCAGAGCCTTGGGCCCCTTGAAAACTGCTCGGTCTCCCATTGACTTCAATGGGCTCGTTATTCGAGACGAGCACTCGAGCATGAGGGAAAAGTTCGTCTCGAAACGAGCCCCGAGCATTTTTGTGGTCGCTCATCTCTAGTCATTAGTGTCATGCAAAGTTCTGCCACCGCCACTTCCACGCTTTGTCCATTCTGCCACTTTGTGGCTTACCATGTTGCTGCCACTCCAAAATTTTTCCATTGGGCCACTCTCGACCTCATGCTGCTGCCGCCACCTCCACACTATGTCATTGTGCCACAGCTGTGGCCCACCTTGGTGCTTCCACCTGTCACTCTCTGACCTCCTCCTGCTTGCTTTCCTCCACACCTCTACAACCCCAGGCTGTTAAGGGTTTCTGTCACACGTTTCGTTTTTTTGGACCATTTTCAACCATGTTTACCCATGCTTTGGCTGTTTAATCCATTTTAAAATGGATTAAAACCAGCCAAATGCATGGTAAACATGGTTTAAAATGGTCCAAAAACGCACAGTGTGACAGAACCCTTAAAGCCTGGGGTGTAGAGGTGGTGAAAGCAGCAGGAGGAGGTCAGAGAGTGACAGGTGGAAGCAACAAGGTGGGCCACAGTGTGGCACAATGACATAGTGTGGAGGTGGCGGCAGCAGCATGAGGTCCGAGAGTGGCACAATGGAAAAATTTTGGAGGTGGCAGCAACATGGTAAGCCACAAAGTGGCAGAATGACAAAGCGTGGAGGTGGCGGTGCAGAACTTTGCATTGCACTCTGACTAGAGATGAGCGAGCACTAAAATGCTCGGGTGCTCGTTATTCGAGACGAACTTTTCCCTCCTCTAATGCCTCATTGCACCTTCACGTTTGTAGCACCTTAAACGCTTTAATCTTCTCGCTTTTGGCTTTCCTTACAAGACTAGTTATCCACAAAGGGTTTTTCTTGTTCCTTTGATGCTTTTTCCTAAGGTATGTGTGTTCTCACAGGACTTTTTCAGAATATATAAGAAAAAGTCCCATTTTATGGGTGTACACTTTTGTCTTGGCGAACATATCCAGTCTGCCTTTAAGCTTTTCCCTTTAGTTTCTGAAATTCCCTCCTGAAGTTTAGAGTGTTGGTTGCCCCTTCACTAACGGCTCTTAGTAAAGCATAATACAAATCCAATAATATTATGTCACTATTCCCCAGGTTTTCCCCCAACCTGTAGTTTTTGCTACCCTATCAGGTCTGTTGGTAAGATAGGCCAGCAGTGCCCCCCCTCTTGTTGGCCTCCAGGACTGTTTGCGACAGGTAATTGTCTTTTGGTTGTTGACAAGAACCTGCTGCCTTTGAGGACCTGCCATGTTTCTGCCCCCCAGTCAATATCTTGGTAATGATGTCCCCCATGATAAAAGTACTTCCGCATGCTTTGGAAGTCCGCATCCATTTCCACTTATCAGCAATTTCCTCTGCTGCCTCCACTATATTTGAGCTTATAACAAACCCCGATTAATATTTTAATTAGTCTTTTTCCCTCCCCTATCTCCCCCCCTAGGGACTCCACATTGCGTTACTGATGTCATCTCGCAGGACGGGCTTGGAGGCGAGAATTCAACCTATGAAACGACCCCCCCCTTTTTTATATTTTATACGATCCTTTCAAAAAGACTATAACCATCTATATTAAACAGCCCCAGTCATACCTACTGTCCAGCCATGTCCCTCGCTGATACCCACGATATCATATTTCCGCTCCCAACATCAAGAGTTCCAATTCTCCTTTTGGTTTGTGAGTCTTCTGGCATTTGTGTACATTCATTTATATGTTTTCCCTGTCCGTATTCCTTTTGTCCTTATTCCCCACATCTCATTCCAGCCCCCTTCCTCCCCATGGACTATGGCTCTTTCCCAGCTCTCTATGTACACTGTCTATTTGCCCTGCACAAGTGTAGTTGCCCTCCCCCCAGGTCTCTAGTTTTAAACACTCCTCAACCTTCTAGCCAATTTTTCCCCTAAAACATCGGCCCCTCCCCATTGGGTGCCTCCCATCCTACTGTAAGCCTGTACCGACACCAAGTCAGTCCAGTTCTCCATGAACCCAAAACCCTCCTTCCACCCAACTTTTGAGCCACCTTATTTACCTCCTTGATCTCCCGCCTGCCTTTCTGGTGTGGCACGTGGTAACAAGGCATATTTCGGATACAATTACCTTTGAGGTCCCTTGCCCTGAGCTTATGGCCTAAATCTCTGAGCTTGTTTAAGGACCTTCCACCTACCTGTTACTTTGTCATTTGTGCCATGTGGACCATGACCGCTGGTTCCTCACCAGCCCTTCCCAGTAACCCGTCACCCGATCCGCAACATGCCGAACCGAGCCCCCGGCAAACACACCCTGTTTTCGGTAAGCACGGTCTTTGTGACGATTGCCCGGTGTGTTTCCCCTAATAACGATCTCCCCACTACCAGACGCTGTCTGACACTTGCCCTGTGCTTCCATTAACTCTTACTGGAGCAACATGCCCCTGGTTTCTAGCGGCCACGTCTTTCTGCAGCATTGCTACCCAGAGCTGATATCCCCCTATCCCCCCCGCCATCCTGGCAAACTTATTGGGGTGTCACCAGATCAGTACTAGACTCCCTACAACTCTTCCCTCTACCCCGCCTTCTACATGTTACCCAACTACCATCCTGTCTGCCCCCTCACTCCTTCACCTCCATACTTCCCCTCCCCACACCATCTCCCAGAGAGTTTGGTTCTCCAGGAGCAGCAACTCGTTCCATATTACCTTGCCCGCAGCTTCGAAACTTGCTCATTTTAGATCCAGATCTGGGCTTCCATATGAGCATTTCACAACACCCCACACAGCCGTATTCCCCCTCGAACGGCTGTTCAAGGACCGCATACATGGCACAGGATGTACACCGTTTAGCAATGCCACTTATGGAGTCCATTAATTTCCTAATGGGAAGTACAATAGAAATTATGCACATACAGAAGAATCTACATTCAAAGTACACAAATACGCAGTTACCTGTTAACCCCCTCAAACTTAAGTCCCTTAACCCCCTAAGTTCACAATTAAGACCTGCACACACTTAAGATCAATGCACACTCGCCGCCAAGCTCAATACACTCGCTTTTTGTGATGCTCTTTTAAGGTTATCTGCCACAAAAATCTCAGAGCTCACTGCACAGTATCTGGCTGTCAAACCACCAAACAAACTGACCACAGAATTATATAAAGGCTGCTATTAGATAGCCACCCCCACTATTATTATGCAGCACCTGTGACTATACTGTCTAGATAAGCAAGGTTACAGAAAGGAAAAAAGATGAGAAAGAACCAACACGAACATGCGAAAGGGGCAATTCGCAGGAAAGAGGGGGAATAGCGACTAAAAAGGGTAAACAGGAAAGTTTTACCTCGCTCTGGACCCCCCCCCCACTCTACAGATTATGCAAGTAAAATAACCTTCATATCTACTTGGTTGCAATAAAAATCCACATGAATATCCAGGAAAAGAAATGTAATATCACTATCTATTTGTTGCTGGATCCAAAAAGTACTCCTTCCCTACACCTAAGTCACACTTAGACAACTGCACACACTTAAAGATCAATGCACACTCGCCGCCAAGCTCATACACTCGCTTTTGTGATGCTTCTTTGAAGGTTATCTGCCACAACTGCAGGCTCACTGCAACAGGATCTGGCTGCAACCACCAAACAAACTGACCACAGAAGTATATAAGGCTGCTACTTAGATAGCCCACCCCACTATTATTAGGCAGCACCCTTGACTATACTGTCTAGATAAGCAGGTGAATGCCTCCCTATACCCCCAGCACAATATACGGAATTATCCTTAAAATCATCAGATCTACTTGGTTGCAATAAAAATCACACAATGATATCAGGAATAAAAATGTAAGATGCACTTATCTATTGTGTTGCTGTATCCAAAAAGTACTCCTTCCCTTAAACCTAGTCACACTTTAAACACTGCACACAACTTAAGATCACTGCACACTCGCCGCCAAGCTCATACACTCGCTTTTGTGAAAAAAATTGCTTCTTTTAAAGGTTATCGCCACAAAATCTGCAGACCCATTGCGACAGGATCTGGCTGCAAAACCCCCCGCCCAGGACCCCGGCCCAACACCTCCCTGCAAAAACCCCATCTTCTCCTCCCGATCCTCCACAGCATCCACCAGCGTTCAGCTCTCCATACCCATACGCTGGAGCGTCAAAGGAAGTATGCGCACCCACCCACACGCCCATGCCCTCACCGTCCACATCTCCAAGTTGACTTTAGGTCCTGGAGATGCTGCCCTATTAGGCTGGTAGAGACCGAGGCCTTTCGAACCTCATGTGGGCGGCTGCCCCTCGGTCATTCGGTCCCCCAGCCGCCACTACTTTTCCCGATTGCCTCCGCCCCTGCACAAGCAGTGTCGAGACAACCTCATCCGTGCCCCTGACGCAACGCCGTTTCTTACAAGGTCCACCTGACCAAGGACACGTGTACCAGTGCCTGCCGGGCAGAGGCACTATATATCGCTGACGGCACATTGGGGTTAAAACTTGGTGGAGGCTGGGCCGGTCGCCCTGGCTGTCAAATACTGCCGACGCCGAGGTTGCGGGGCCTACCTCGGTCCAGGTCTCAAAGTCCTACTATGCCTCCTCCTCCTCCTAACCCCTCCTCCACCTCCTCCTCTGAATTACCATGCCGTGGGCATGGCGCCTTCATCGTTAGCTCTAGCACAGCAGCAGTGCCCATCGCTAATCGACAGCAGTCGTGCTCAACTGCTGAGCCTAGCGATAAGGCACCGCCCAAGATCTATTACAGAGCCATCACGGCGCATGACTGATCTGTGGCTGGCACCGCTGAACCTGAAGCAGGCATTGTTGTGTGTTACAACGGGCCGTAACCTGTTGTGGCTCGGCATCTCGCAGAACTGAACACTGTCCCTCCTGGCCCATGGGTGAATCTCTAGTTCAGCGTTTCTCAAAACAAAAAAAAAATACCCCAATCTGTCTGATTGGTCACGAAGGTGCGCCGCATCTGTGCGCATTTCGGAAGTCCAGCACGATGCCTGCCACTCTCAGGCAGCGCCGGCCGCCTCACTGCCCGCTCACCGACTGTTGTGGCGCGTGCCCATGAGGTGAATTCAACATTAACCATGTTATCCAGGTACCAGCCGCGCAGACGCTTGTGACTGCCAATGTTCAACTTCCCCAGAACTGGTAGTCAGGATCAGTCAGCTTCCTCAAGTCTACAATGAGGAGTGAACGTGGATGTCTGCTATCGTCAGGTGCTGAGTATCTTTGAGATCAACACAGATGGTCATTGAGAATGCATGAATACCAGCAGGCCCTGGTTCACAAGCTGAAAAGTATTTCCCGTTCTGACGCGCTAGCGGCAAGAGTGCGTAGTTCTGCGGGACAGTAGCGAGGGAAGTAGGCGAGCAGGCAGCTTGTCCAGCACTGGCAAGGGTACGCTTTACAAGGCTTTGCCAGCTTTATGTCACCCCATCCACCACCGCCCGCAAGACACTGTCACCTGTCCCTCCAGTCTCGGCAGAGTAGGGCTGATCTTTACAGAAGATGGTGAGGGAGTACGTATCTGACCATCCTCGTCGCTAAATGATCACACAGCTCCCTACAACTACTTTTTCAAAGCTGGAATGTGGACGAACTGGCGCTGTACGCCTTGGAGGTTCTTGCCTGCCCTGCCGCTAGCGTCTTGTCCGACGGGGTTTTCAGTGCGCTGTTGGCCTCATCATCGATAAGGCGTAACACGCCTGTCGACTCACAGCGCTGACAGGCTGACGCTTACAAGTGAATAAAGCCTGGATTTTCTCAGAATTTTCCATTCTCCACCATGTGAAAGAAGCTTACTGAATAATGTCTGCACTCCCCTCCTATCTGGCGACTGAAGTTTCCATCATATCTGCGCGATTGGTGCCCCATACTGTCGCTCTTAATCATGAAGTCGTCTCCATGCTGCCTCCACATGTCGTCCCCTTATCAACGAGCTGTGTCAGGCGCATTTTTTCAGGTGTTTTCACAGATACGTTATGGAACTTGTCACTATGTCGCCACCATGCTGTGTTATCAATAAATTACCGTCAACCTTTTGTTCACAGGGAAAAAATTCCCAACAAAATTTTCATCGCTTCTTGCTCACCTCCTTTGGTTCCTCTTGCCGACCCTTGGTTTTTGAGCCTTGAGTCCATTTGGGGTATCTCCTGCCACTCTCTACCTGCCGCTGCAGCCGCTGCCTCTGCATGGCTGTCTTCTCTAGTGTCAGGGTCAATTATTGGATGTTTTAGATCCTAAAAAATAAATCTAAGCCTCATTCGGTCACTCTGTCATGGCCATGCTGTTGCCATAATTTTGGCATAATGGTGCGATAAGCAGCGCTCAGAGGCATCCATGCCCTGCTGCCCCTGCTGTTTCCTGTTCATTTCCGTGTGTTTCCATCATTTTCTGAGGTTTCCAGTTGTTTGGGCCAATGCTTCCCTGTCAGAGCCTTGGGCCCCTTGAAAACTGCTCGGTCTCCCATTGACTTCAATGGGCTCGTTATTCGAGACGAGCACTCGAGCATGAATTTTTCAAGGGGACCAAGGCTCTGCACAGGGAAGCTTGGCCAAACAACTGGAAACCTCAGAAAATGATGTAAACACCACGTAAATGGACAGGAAACAGCAGGGGCAGCATGCATGGATGCCTCTGAGGCTGCTTAATCGCACCATTATGCCTAAATTATGGGCAACAGCATGGCAATGACAGATTGACCGAATGAGGCTAGATAGCATCTAAAACATCCAATAATTGACCCTGACACTAGAGAAGACAGCCATGCAGAGGCAGCGGCTGCAGCGGCAGGTAGAGAGTGGCAGGAGATACCCCAAATGGACTCAAGGCTCAAAAACCAAGGGTCGGCAAGAGGAACCAAAGGAGGTGAGCAAGAAGCGATGAAAATTTTGTTGGGAATTTTTTCCCTGTGAACAAAAGGTTGACGGTAATTTATTGATAACACAGCATGGTGGCGACATAGTGACAAGTTCCATAACGTATCTGTGAAAACACCTGAAAAAATGCGCCTGACACAGCTCGTTTGATAAGGGGACGACATGTGGAGGCAGCCATGGAGACGACTTCCATGATTAAGAGCGACAGTATGGGGCATCCATATCGCGCAGCTATGATTGAAACTTCAGGTCGCCAGCATAGGAGGAGGAGTGCATACATTATTCAGGTTAAGCTTCTTTCACCTGGTGGAGAATGGAAATTCTGAGAAATCCAGGCTTTATTCATCTTGATAAGCGTCAGCCTGTCAGCGCTGTGAGTCGACAGGCGTGTACGCTTATCGGTGATGAGGCCACCAGCTGCACTGAAAACCCGCTCGGACAACACGCTAGCGGCAGGGCAGGCAAGAACCTCCAAGGCGTACAGCGCCAGTTCGTGCCACATGTCCAGCTTTGAAACCCAGTAGTTGTAGGGAGCTGTGTGATCATTTAAGACGATGGTATGGTCAGCTACGTACTCCCTCACCATCTTTCTGTAAGGATCAGCCCTACTCTGCCGAGACTGGGGACAGGTGACAGTGTCTTGCTGGGGTGACATAAAACTGGCAAAGGCCTTGTAAAGCGTACCCCTGCCAGTGCTTGACAAGCTGCCTGCTCGCCTACTCTCCCTCGCTACTTGTCCCGCACAAGTACGCCCTCTGCCGCTAGCGCTGTCAGAAGGGAAATACTGTTTCAGCTTGTGCCCCAGGGCCTGCTGGTATTCATGCATTCTCACACTCCTTTCCTCTCCAGCAGGGACAGCAGAGAGCTCAGGCGCTGGTCACAGCAGGGACAGCAGGGAGCTTCAAGAAGGGTTAAGATGCCTTTTTACACCTAAATAACATTGATGGTTAACCATCGAGTTAACCATCTGCTGTCCAGAACAAAGCCAACAGGATTGATTTCCAGCACCAGAGTCTGGAGGAAATTATTTAAGAAGCCAGTAGGGGAATGAAATGGAGTTCACATTACTGCAGGACAAAATGCACTTAAAATTACAGCCCGTCTTCAAACGTACTTTAGGGGCAAAGGGTGATGTGAAAGCTGGGCACAGAATTTACATTACATATACAATATGCATGCATGTATATTTTCAAACTATAAGGCGCACAAAAAATCCTTTGATTTTCTCAGAAATCAAAGGTGCGCCTTATAGTCCAGTGCACCTTATATATGAACCATATTTACAGACAACAGCTGCCTTGAACTGTGCACAGGTCTGCCACCTGTTGGTCATTCATCCTTATAATCAGGCGCACCTTATAATCCGGTGCGCCTTATATATGAACCTAGACATTTTAGCAGGCATTTATTGATGGTGCGCCTTATAATCCGGTGCACCTTATAGTCCAAAAAATACGGTATATATAAAATATATACAGGCAGTCCCCGGGTTACATGCAAGATAGGTTCTGTAAATTTGTTCTTAAGTTGAATTTGTATGTAAGTCGGAACTGTATATTTTATAATTGTAACCCGAGTCAAACATTTTTTTGGTCTCTGTGACTATTAATTTTTAAAAATGTTGGGTTGTCATAAGAACCAGGAGTAACAATAAAGCTTCATTGCAGAGACCTGTGATAACTGTTATAGCTGTTTATTGTAGCCAAAGGTTAACGTACAGTAAATTACCAATATCCAGAGGTCCGTTTGTAACTAGGGGTCGGGTGTTCTTAAGTAGGGGACTGCCTGTATACATAGATATATATATTGATTTTCAGGCAATTCAATGCAAAATGTATTAAAGAAGTATACGCTCTGTGTTAAGCTTATGTTAATACATAATATAGTAAGTTTATTGGTACATTATATAGCAACACATGATGTGTGAGGATTAACCTGAAACACATTGATAGACAGAGAGATGCATGATGGACAATAGATAGACAGTCAGATAGATGTTGATGTTGGTGATATTATATTTCTGGTTTTCGTTGCTCTCGGTTCTCTGGGGATAATGATAGATTTCTCTCCGTCTTTTCTCTGGTGACTACACAGTTTATTCTGAATTTCTTGATGACTATTTTTCATGCTGTGAAATTACCCGGGAGGGACGATGATGTCACCTTAATGACACCTTACAGGGAGAACTTAACTGAATCCATTGTTAGCTGCTAACTCTGAGTGGAAGATCCCCGAGGAGACAGACGCTGTGAACAGAAGAGAAATCCATGAGCTCAACTTATTAACTTTATCAATGCTGAATGTTATACTGCAATCCATGGCCAAATTACTGTAGAAATTGAATAATTGAACATTTTTATTAATTAATTTCTCTATTACATTCTTTGTAGTTTAGACTTGCTTTTTTTTAGGTTTACTTTTGAAAAAATAAATAAATATGTAATGCAGGATCTTGTAAGGATTCACACATACACAGAGACAATGGAAAATAAGGCTATTTCCCTTCCCAACTGTCCCTGCCTATTGCTCTACTATCCCTAAGTGGAAGGTAGACAACTAGGAGACTAGCCCTCTTTGCGCCAAAATGAAAAACACAAAAACAAAGAAAAAACAGTTCAAATATAGAAGAGTAATCTCCAGAACCGATTTACAACAAAGATGAAAACACGGTACAAAGTCACAAGACAAAAGTGTAGTCTGAATACAGGCAGAAGGTTAGGAAAGAGAAGCGACAGGGGAGAGAAAGTATCTGAAAAGTTGTAGGTAAATGAATGGGAAATGAGGAGGAGGTGTAGGATAAGGAATGAATTGAAAGGAAGTATAACAAATACAGATTATGTTATGTATAAGGGAGATGATGAGAATTGTGGAAAGGAAATAGTGATTGAGATTAAATGGAAAGTGTTACAATGAGGAAAGCATGAAATACAATGGATTGAATGAATAGAATGAATTTAGGTGAAATGGATTAAAATTAGAGATGAGCGAGCACTAAAATGCTCGGGTGCTCATTATTCGAGACAAACTTTTCCCGATGCTCGAGTGCTCGTCTCGAAAAACGAACCCCATTGAAGTCAATGGGAGACTCGAGCATTTTTCAAGGGGACCAAGGGTCTGCACAGGGAAGCTTGGCCAAACACCTGGAAACCTCAGAAAATGATGGAAACACCACGGAAATGGACAGGAAACAGCAGGGGCAGCATGCATGGATGCCTCTGAGGCTGCTTAATCGCACCATTATGCCAAAATTATGGGCAACAGCATGGCCATGACAGAGTGACCGAATGAGGCTAGATAGCATCTAAAACATCCAATAATTGACCCTGACACTATAGAAGATGGCATGCGGAGGCAGCGGCAGCAGCGGCAGGCTAGAGAGTGGCATGGTGACATACCCCAAATGGACTCAGGCTTCAAACCAATTTAAAAAAATTCCTTTAGGCGAGGATAACGTGTAGCACTGTATGTATCAGTATTTTGCCTGGTTAAGGCGGCAGAGAGGTACCAAAGGAGGTGAGCAAGAAGCGCTGAAATTATTTCCTATGTGAACAAAAGGTTGACGGTATATTTAGTCAATAACACAGCATGGTGGCGACATTCCAAGTTCCATAACGTATCTGGTGAAACACCCGAAAAATGAGACTTCAGGTCTCCAGCATGGCGGTGACAGATGGGCCGAGTTTCATTATGTATCTGGTGAAACACCTGAAAATTCTGGCAGACACAGCTCATTTTAAAAGGGGTGATGTGCTGTATTTCCTCTCGCGCTCCAGCGTCTGGGGTATAGACAGTTGAAAGTTGCGCATGGAGACATTGGTGGACGCTGTGGAGGATCGTGGAGGCGAAATGGACAGGAAACAGTTGCAGAGCCGCCACCAGGTTACGGCCGTTGTCACACACAACCATGCCTGGCTTCAGGTTCAGCGGTGCCAGCCACAGATCAGTCTGCTCTGTGATGCCCTGTAATAGCTCTTGGGCGGTGTGCCTTTTATCGCCTAGGCTCAGCAGTTTGAGTACTGCCTGCTGTCGCTTAGCGACGGCACTGCTGCTGTGCCTAGATCTACCGACTGATGGCGCCATGCCCATGGATGGTAATTCGGAGGAGGAGGTGGAGGAGGGGTGGGAGGAGGCATAGTAGGCCTTTGAGACCTGGACCGAGGTAGGCCCCGCAATCCTCGGCGTTGGCAGTATATGACCAGCCCCAGGGTCAGACTCGGTCCCAGCCTCCACCAAGTTAATCCAATGTGCCGTCAGCGATATATAGTGGCCCTGCCCGGCAGCACTCGTCCACGTGCCTGTGGTCAGGTGGACCTTGTCAGAAACGGCGTTGGTCAGGGCACGGATGATGTTCTCTGACACGTGCTTGTGCAGGGCTGGGACGGCACATCGGGAAAAGTAGTGGCGGCTGGGGACCGAATACCGAGGGGCGGCCGCCGCCATGAGGTTTCGAAAGGCCTCGGTCTCTACCAGCCTATAGGGCAGCATCTCCAGGCTAAGCAACTTGGAGATGTGGACGTTGAGGGCTTGGGCGTGTGGGTGGGTTGTGCTATACTTCCTTTTGCGCTCCAGCGTCTGGGGTATGGAGAGCTGAACACTGGTAGATGCTGTGGAGGATCGTGGAGGCGAAGATGGGGTTTTCGCACGGGAGGTGTTTGGGCCGGGGTCCTGGGCAGGGGGCTGATGACACAGGGGAAGGAGCAGTGGTGTGCCCAGCCGGAGGTGAACGGGCTTGGTGCCATTGGTGGTAGTTAAGCTGGCAGTGGTGGAACCCCTGCTGGTCCTGGTTTGGCAAAGGTTGCACACCACAGTCCGTCGGTCATCCGGTGTTTCTTTAAAGAACCTCCAGACTTCTGAAAATCTAGCCCTCGCCACGGGAGCTTGACTACGGGAAAAATTTGGCGCTGATGCACCAGCTCTGGCCCTGCCTCTCCGTCTGGCCCCACCACTGCCTCTTCCAACCTGTTCTGCTATAGGACTCTCCTCTGTCTCAGAAGCACTGTCTTCACCCGGCCTATCAACCCAGCTTGGGTCTGTCACCTCATCATCCTCCGATCCCTCAGTCTGCTCCCCCCTCGGACTTCCTGCCCTTACAACAACTTCACCACTGTCTGACAACCGTGTCTCCTCATCGTCCGACACCTCTTTAGACACTTCTTCCACTACGTCAATAATGTCATCATCACCCACAGACTGCGACCGGTGGAAAACCTGGGCATCGGAAAATAGCTCAGCAGCAACCGGACAAGTGGTTTGTGACTGTGGGAAGGGTCCAGAAAACAGTTCCTCAGAGTATGCCTGTTCAAATGCCAAATTTTGCTGGGAGGGGCAGACTGGGGGGAAGGAGGCTGAGGTGGAGGAGCTGGAGGAGTGCTGATTTCGGTGACATGGGTGGACTGCGTGGTAGACTGACTGGTGGACAAATGGCTAGAAGCATTGTCCGCAATCCACGACATCACCTCTTTGCACTGTTCTGGCCTCAACAGTGCTCTACCACGAGTCCCAGTAACTTGAGACATGATGAACCTAGGGAGTGTAGCTCTGCTGCGTTCCCCTGCTCCCTCATTCCAGAAAAATCATAAATCATTATCAAACATACTTTAGCTGTTAGTGAACAGCGTGCAGTAATATGTGGATAATAAAATTGGCGTTGTCAGTGACTAGCATCCAGTGATACCTTGATCATAAAGATGACGTGCATTTTGGTACTGCAAATCTGTAACCATGGTTTTTCTGTTGGGGGTGATGAAACTGATGCGGCAAACTCCAAGCTCCTCTGATGGAAGAAGGTGCCAGGGTGTGCAGCGTGTACTTGTAGACCCCCAAAAGGCAACATAAAGTTGAGGCATTGGTCAATTACATGGCAGAGAGTGCATCAACTTTCATGGAATTATATTTGCAGTACTTATTCTTTTTTTTTTTTTTTCTTTAAATTTCACAAAAGGTACAATCAGTATTAAAATTGTATAAGTTTAGCAATGAAATTGCTTACAGCTTCATCAATACATTTTTGGACATCTACCATCAGTTTCACTGACGTCCAGCATTACGCGCCTGTTTCGTCAAGTAGTACTGTTTTTAGTGCATAAGCAAAGGGTTTGTTTGCTCAGAAACAGACTTTAAAAAAATATATAAAAGAGACGGATTCACCCAGGCTGATGTCACCTGAGCGCCCCTCGGCATTGATGTATTTTAATGTATTCCGCCACTTACTGTGATCTGACCTCCAGTTCCCTTCGGAGGAGATAGGAGAGAGAGTGTATGCCCTGCTCTCTCTACGCCCCGGCTCTCTGACGTCATGGTCTGGCTCTTAGCTCCTCGGTGGTACTATTAGGGTGCTGTCACACAGTGCGTTCTTGGTCCGTTTTTAAAAATCATGCATTTTTGTATGTCTACCATGCGTTTGGCTGGTTTGAATCTGTTTATCTTCATTTCTTGAAGAGTAGGCAGCTGTGAAATGGATTAAAACCAGCCAAATGCATGGTAAAAATGGTTTAAAAATGGTCCAAAAACGCACAGTGTGACAGAACCCTTAAAGCCTGGGGCGGAATTATTTAAAATTAAGCGATGGTGAGAGGCAGCAACATGGTAGGCCACAAAGTATCAGAATGACAGAGTATAGAGGTGGTGGCAGCAGCAGGAGGAGGTCAGAGAGTGACACAATGACAGAGTGTAGAGGTGGTGGCAGCAGCAGGAGGAGGTCAGAGAGTGACAGGTGGCAGCAACAAGGTAGGCCACAGTGTGGCACAATGACACAGTGTGCAGGTGGCGGCAGCAGCAAGAGGTCCGAGAGTGGCACAAAGAAAAAATTTTGGAGGTGGCAGCAACATGGTAAGCCACAGAGTGGCAGAATGACAAAGCGTGGAGGTGGCGGCGCAGAACTTGCATTGCACTCTGACTCCTTGTAAGTCCAATGCAAGTGCAATGTGTTTTTTACGCATCAATTGCCTTAGAAAAGATAGAGCTCAGTCCTAAGTCAAACTCATTGAAATTGCATTGAAAACGTGCAGGAAAAACTGAGACACTGAACAAACTCTAACTGAAAACTGATTGAGCTCTGATGCAAAATGTCAGTTTTTCACTGACCAAACCCTGATCGCTCCCTGATCAGACTCTGACGTGATCTGCAACGCAAGTGTAGAATGGGCCTTAGATTCATTAAAGTGGCTTTGGTCTATTTTCTGTCTGGGATTTTTTTTCAAAAAGTCCCCAAAAAAGTCTCAAAATGCATAAAAAGTCTCAGCACATAGACCAGCTGTGGACTGGAGTAAGTTTGAGACTTTGTATGAAATTTTTTGCAATAGTCTCGGGTCATGCATCTGGCTTTGCACAGTGTTGCACTAGCAGTAGTTCTATGTTTAGGCCGGATTAATGAAGAGGTGTATGTAGTCCTGTGAAAAGTCTAAAAAACCCTCAATTTGACTACTTTAACACCAAAAAATCCCAGGAAAACCAATAATAAGTAACCCCCATACAATCTTTCACAATCAATTTTTATTTTATCACATCGGACCCTCCACATTTTAAAAAACCCTTGACAGCCAATATCCCAGAGTGGTGTGAACAGTCACTATGCTGGGGAAAAGATGTTCCCTAAAGTTTTTTACTCTTTTAGGTACAAATGTACATTCATTCTTTAAGATATTCTTAAAATGTATAATTAAATCCTGATTCAGTAACGGGAGATAACTTTTGATAATGTTAACAATGGTTCGATATAATGGACTATATGTCGTGCTAAAAACGGGCAAAGATCTTCTCTTATGATTTAGATTCATTTCTTTTTATCTAAAAGTTTCTTAGTCTTTTTCAATTCAGACGAGCCCTATCGTCTTTTCCTCAATCTGGCTGTAATCTCTCCACATTGGTCCTCATACATATGGGTTTGGCCCAAAGAAATTCACTATAAGGGATTAATTTAAGTGTATGTACAGGATGACAACTCTTGGCTGACAAAATAGTAGTGTCTGAAAACCACCCATCAAATTTTATATTAAGAAGTGCCTTCACCCATAAAATTCTCTTACATCTGTTCATGCTCTCAATACACATGCACACAAGAGACATTTCAGGACCTTTGAAGGTCCCCCAAAGGGCCTGAAACCACAGATTGAAACCAGGCAGAAGGGATGCATCATCCATTCCACAAGAAACTGGATTTTGGTATTGTATGTCAAAAGTAAATTTTAGACTTGTATATGCCCATAATAATCATACAGCCCATGGCCCATGGAAGTCGTAATCCGGCCCTGCTGGAACCTTATAGCAACTATGTTGACACACATCTCTTGTATTACATGTGTGCTCAACTTGGGCAGCCCAACAGACCTGTGTGTGTGCCATGTGCTTTGTTTTTCGGAATTCACACCCTGCTGATGCTCTCGTGCCCACCACTAGAGATGGGCAAATTTGTTAAAATGCGGTTCGTCCCGATTCATCAAATTTTTCGGAAAAAATTGTATTCGACCTGAATCACGTTAAAAAAACAGGCATTTCCTTGCTGCAGAGAGCCTGTAGGGTGCTGTAGAACATTGTGCCATGCTTAAATATGCATAGGGAGCGTGGTTTGGGCTTCAAACAATGCTGTGCTTTAGTATGACACGCACATGACAGCCGCCGCTCTTAGAATCGCTTCACTCTTCACTTCCATGTGCACTTACAGAGGCCAACTTCCCCAAATAAGCGAAGCGGGAACGCAGCCTGACAAGGTAACGTCTAAGCCAGCTCGAAAAGACTGAGCTGAGGGCCAAGATCCCACTATAACATCACACTCTTGCACTCTTTTTAATGAGATGATTCCATAGATTATGACAGAACCTGTTCTGTTAAACGCAGATACATGTAGAAACCCCCCTAAAGAGTGCAGAGGATGTTGGCAGTAATTCTACATTGATGTCACTGATCATTTTGCCCTTCTTTTCACGCGTCACTGTCCTCTTTCAATCGCTCAATAATCCATCAGTATTGCTAAAGCCAAAAACAAACAGGAGTTGATCCAGAATAGAGATGACCAGTAAATGGGATACTTGCATGTCCTGTGTGTTCTGTATCCACTCCTGCTTCTGGTTATCAATCCTGAAGCTTTTCATCCTTCTGACAGATGACATGAAGGGGAAAACCAAACACTGGCAATGTCATAGAGTGGTGGAGGGTGAAAACAGCATTATGGAAATCACAGGGTGTTCCAGGGAGGCAGCGGTAACTTGGCAGCAGCATGAGTAGGCTGCAGAGTGGCACTATGACAAATTATGGAAGCATAATACATGGTAGGTCACAAAATGGCACAATGATAAGAGTGTGGAGGTGGCGGCAGCAGAAGCAGCAGCAGGAGCCCACAGGTGGCAGCAACATGGTGGCAGCAACATGGAAAGCCACAGAGTGGCACACTGAGATAGTGTGAAGGTGGCATCAACAGGAGCCCACAGGTGGCAGCAACATGGAAAGTCACAAAGTGGTCCAATGACAGAGTGTGGAGGTGGCGGTGGCAGCAGAAGCAGCAGCAGGAGCCCACAGGTGGCAAGCAACATGGAAAGCCACAGATTGGCACAATTATATAATGCGGAGGTGGCATCAGCAGCAACAGGAGGCCACAAAGTGGCACAATGACAAAAGTGGGAAGGTGGCGACAGCAGAAGCAGCAGCAGCAACAAGAGGCCGCAAAGTGGCACAATGATAAGAGTGTGGGGGTGGCGGCAGAAGAAGCAGCAGCAGGAGCCCGCAGGTGTCAGCAACATGGTGTCAGCAACAGGGAAAGCCACAGAGTGGCACAATGATATAGTGGGGAGCCCACAAAACCCACAGCAGAGGAGGCCACATTGTGGCACAACGATGAAGTTGGAAATTAATTTGAATTCCAAATATTCAATGTAAATTTTAATTTGTAGATTAGAGACGCCACATCCATTATACATTATAGTTTTCCTGTAAATATCCGGCCTTTGACAAAAAAGAACTGCAAAGGTGGCATCAGCAGCCGCAACATGAGGTCAGAGGTGTGGAGGTGGCAGCAACATGGTAGGCCACAGAGTGGTCAAATGATATAGTGTGGAGGTGGCAGCAGTAGCAACAGCAGCAGGAGCCCGCAGAGTGGCACAATTATATAGTGTGAAGGTAGCATCAGTAGCAGCAGAAGCAGGAACCCGCAGAGTGACACAATGATATAGTGTTATGGTGGCATGAGCAGCAGCAGGACCTTGCAGGGTGGCACAAAGATGTAGTGTGAAGGTGGCATCAGTAGCATCAGCAGCAGGAGCCGGCAGAGTGGCAGAATGATATAGTGTGGAGGTGGCATCAGTAGCAGCAGCGGCAGCAGGACCCGCAGAGTGGCACAATGATATAGTGAGAGGTGGCAGCAGCAGGAGCCCGCAGAGTGGCACAATGATATAGTGTGAAAGCGGCATCAGCAGCAGCAGGAGCCTGCAGAGTGGCACAATGATATAGTGTGGAGGTGGCGTCAGTAGCAGCAGCAGGAGCCTGCAGAGTGGCACCTTTATATAGTGTGGAGGTGGTGGGCAATTCCAGTCCCTGGTAAAGATGCTAGGAGGCAGATGGAGCAACTGGCAGCAGATGTGTGGCATCAGGCGGGTGGCAGCATCAGAATAGTGGCTGAGGCAGGTAGTTAGAACCCAGACTCATTTCTCAACATTTGGAGGAGGCGTCATGGCTGATCTAATGTGATGCATTAGGCAATGGTGAGTTGAAATCCTGGCCAACCCAAGCCTGATTCAAGTTTGGCTTCCCAGTAGTCCATGGGATCCTCTACCTGAGGTGGTAAAGTGCTGTCCTGCTGTCCAAGTAGGCCACCACCTGCTGGTGCAGGATCTGCTCCATGTCCTGCTGCTGCTGGTGGCGGCTACTCTCCTCACTAGGCGGGTGAAGGAAGTTGCTTTATGAGGAATCCAGACTTAAGCTGCTGCTGATGGAGCTGCTACTGCTCCTACCCCCCCCCCCCCAGCTCCCCACAGCAGCCGTGGCAGTAGTACTTGAGCGATGACTGCCAAGAATCCCACGGTCAAACCTGACAGACGATGGACAATGGCGCACATAGGCAGCGGCCAACTCTGTGCACATTATTTCTCTATAGTATGCCAGTTGTTTCTCCCTCTCAGCAGCTGGAAAAAAGTCATCCATTTTCAGTGGGTGACTTAGGATGGCTGGACGCATAGAGTTGTCTCTTTGTAATTGCCTCACTCAATGACTGCTGGCACCATGCGTAGCGAGGAGCAGGAGCATCTGGACTGGGAGATGATGTCAAAGACAAACAGCTCCCTTCGGCAGAGGTGCTGGAGCCTTTACTTGCTGAAACAGCATGTGTGCCACTAGGTGCTGCTGCTTTTGCTGCGCCTGCAGGATGGACCACATCTGACACCCATTTCTCCCAGGCCATTAGATGGTGACGCTGCATGTGTTGGCGTAGGGCCGTGGTGCCAAGGTTAGCTCCCTGGCCACGCTTCACTTTGTGCCCACAGATATGACATATACCCACGGTCGGTTCCTCTGGTGTATTTACAAAAAACTGTCACACCGCCGAGGTGGTAATTTTACCACCAACACTGCTTACTTGGAGCTGCGGATCAGGATTTTTACCCCACGGACGTTTGGCTCCAGTCCTCACACTGCTGCCACCACAGTAGCAACTTGTTGCCTGCTCCGCTGCAACGAGCAAGCTGACACTGTCTTCGCCTGACGATGAATCATCGTCAATTTGCATTTCCCGTTCACTGCTACTTTCCTTACCGGTGTCACAGCCTGCCTACTGACTGGGGATGTTATATTTGAGGAATTGGATGATCTAGTCAACCATTCAACAACCTTTGGGTTGTTGATCAACACACTACCGCTAGATGACAATGGCAGTTCTGGCCTCACAGAGTCACCCCTGCTGCGACGTCCCCTTATTGTGCTGCCGCCTCTGCCTGCTCCACCTGCCACCTTTCTGTCAGACATAGTGGTTTATAAACTACGTGGAGTTGACACATTAATCTGGCTGTAAACTATAGCTCCAAAAAGATATGGCAATTTGTGTTATACAGATACCCCACAACTCACACTCTGTAATTTCAGCAAAAATCACTGTGTAAACTACATGGATTTGACATGTAAATCTGGCTGTAAACTGTAGCCCCAAAAAGGTATGGCAATGTGCGTTATACAGATACCCCACAACTGACACCCAGTGAGAGTTCCACAAATCACTACTGCAGATGCATGAATGTGAAACAGATTTCTTCCTATTCAATTTTGTCACTAAATAGAACTACTATTTGTGGTATACAGATCCCCCTTAAAGAACACACAGAAAAGCAGCAGCAACTAGACAGCACAGGCAGCACATGAAGTGTGAAGTGCGGGATGTAAAATGGCTGGGTTTTATAGGGCTGTGTGACATCACATAAGCCTGCCAGTTGCTGAAAAAAGAGGGGAAAAAAAAACTTTGTTCCCGCGAATCGGCATAAACTTCAGCTTTATGACAAATCAAATTTTTCCTGAAATTCTAACTGAAGTTAAAATCGTTAGAATCGATTCGCCCATCTCTACCCACCACCGCCTCATATGTGATGTACCAACCAGGTGGAATTCAACTTTACCTATGCTGCAAATAGTATCAGCAGCCGCAGGCAATTGTGGAATTGTAGCTCCAGAACGCCCAGATGAGTCAATGTAGTGACCCGCAGCACTTCACCACTGACTAGGCTTCCATGATGAACATTTACTCAATCATGCACTGCTTCCAATATTCTACCGATATGGTCTGCACTGACGACACCATTGTCAGCTCGACAGGTAGAGGAGTAAAAAGAGCTGCCAGGCCAGTCCTCACAAGCTTACAGGGGGTTTCCTAGTCTGGTTTTGGAGAAGGAGGACTGGAGCATGGCTGGGGAGATGCAGAGGAAGTGGAGGAGATACCTTCCACATAGGTCAGTGTGTCCTTGCCTCAGGGCAGCCTGGTCCATATGAGCCAATAAATGTTCCAGTGCCTGACACCCAAGTTGTGTGGTTACTCAAAATTGCTGAATAATGAGAAGATACCCTGCTGGATCTGTGTAATGTTAGGAAGCAGAATGTGACTCATAGGGTGGAGGATTATCTGTCCAAATGTCTCCTGGTACTGAAAGATGTTCAGAATTGGAAACCTGGTCACAGTTTGAACTCTATGGGGCTTATTTACTAAAGGTCCGCAGATCACATTTCCATCGGGTTTTCCAACATTTTCGGGGATTGCGCCGCTGCCACAGGTATTTAGCAGCCGATTGTCTTGCAAGCAATAAGATTTCATGCGACACAAATCGGGGAGTGGGCCGTCGGACGATGCGACGGATTCGGACAAACTACGGAATTAAACTTAAAAATTGTGTCTCAAGACAATGCACTTACATACACCGGGAAGAAGAAGGTGAACTCTGTCGAACCTGATCGGGGAAGTGACAATCGGGCGAACGATCTTATTGAATTGTGGCGCAGGGCATTGTCGTCGGAACTCCTCCGGACCGGGTAGGTAAATGTGCCCCAATGCCTTGTAGTTGCTTTTTGGCCCTGCGGCGTGTGTACTGTCAGAGAATGTTTTCAGGACAACCGATGGTGACATCACCAACAAGAGGTTCCACATTTCTACAGTCAAAGTGGACATCCTAACATTAGAAAGATGAACTAAGCCTAGATCTCGTGCAACTTGGTTTTGCCAGTGTTTGAATAAATTTCGATTCTTAGAACTTGAATTTGAAATTTTTCAATTCTCCATTCCCAGAATTTTAAATTATTTTTTTTTTCAATTCTGCATTTATTCAACTTTTAATACTGTGTCTGAATACCCAGAGCTCCTTCATCCACAGAGGGTTTTGGCTCTCCCATCCCCTTCTCTTACCGCAGAAAGTATAACTTGGTCTGAACACCCAGAGTGCATTATAATGTTACATCATTTTTTTAATAATATATATATTTTTTTAACAATTTCTTTGTTTATTTTTTTTTAATGTTATTATTTCAACTTCTTTCTCTAGGCCATTATGGGCAGCACAATGTCCCTGTTATTCCTACTACTTTTCAGCCCTCTAGTCCCTACTTATCCCATCTTACAGACATCTTTGTTGTACAGGTTCATGTTCAGGTGAAAGTTTGTCCTGAAGCAAATTTGGATAAGAAATTTGTACTTACCCATATAACCTTAATTTCAACCAACTTGCTCATCGAGTGGAGAATATTAACACCTACACAGTAATGTATATTTCCAGGTCCAGTGTGGTGGCTTCAACAAGAAAATCAACTTTGAAGTGAGATATAAATTAGTTGCATAAAGTCATGGAGGTTTAAATTTATCGCTGAAGTCCAGTTCTCCCTGCCTCAGAATACTCACAAAGATCCAACTCGCTGTAATTAATATCCCTGCATCCAGGGACTTTGGGAATCTCCTCTCATGCAGAAACTTTATTTTAGTGGTAAACTCTCCACATACATGACTATATACAACACATTTACATCTCACTTTAAAGTCAGTTTTCTAGGTGTTGCCACCACAGTAGGTCATGAAAGAAAATTGAATGGAAGGTGTTTAGCTACTTGACAAAATACTGGTCCTGGTTTGTTAGGTCAATTTCTGCTGAAAGGTTCCTACTTAGAATAAGCATACGGGAAGCTGAAAGCACAAGACAACTAATTGTACTAGTCCTTTGCTCTACTGTCAGATATATGGTCCTGAGCCGGAGCACAGCCTGGCACCGGATGTCTGACAGTAGACGGCTAAAAGCCACTGATTACACGGGAATAGTGGGGATTAGAGAAAAGAGTCAAACTGTGCCTGAATCAGGGGGTTCATTTTGAGTAAAGGAAGCAAAGTCTTTAACCGGTCAATGGGGGTCATTTACTAAGGGCCCGATTCACATTTTCCCGACGTGTTACCCGAATATTTCCGATTTGCGCCGATTTTCCCTCTATTGCCCCGTGATTCTGGCGCACGCGATCGGATTGTGGCGCATCGGCGCTGGCATGCACGTGACAGAAATCAGGGGCGTGGCTGAACGAAAACCTGACGGATTCGGAAAAACCGCCGCATTTAAAAATAAAAGTGTTGCGAAACTTGCACTTACCTTCACTAGGAATAGGCCGGTGAACTTGAGTGCATTTCGGCGACTTCAGCAGCGCCACCTGCTGGACGTCGGAGGAACTACCTTAGTGAATCCCGGCCGGACCTGAAACCACCGGAGAGAACGCGCCGCTGGATCGGTAAGTAAATCTTCCCCATTTTATCAGGTCACATTACAAATATTTCCCTTAGTCCACACTAGCACGCTAATTTTTCTTGGTAAAGACATCTGTGGACGGACATATTCAAGTAATAAATTCTGTAAGGGATTAGCTCGGTAGCTGCAGCTAAACATGTCCCAAACGCAGTCAGAGACAAGGACACAAAGGGGCTCATTTCCTTTCGATGGGTTTCCCAATGAATTCCGTTTTGCTCAGAATTGCCCGGGATTTTGGCGCAAGCGATCGGATTCTGGCGCATCATGCGAAAGAAAATGGGGCGTGCGGGCTATCGGACAACCCGACGGATTTGGACCATTTTACATTTAGAATTGTGTCGCAAGGAACGCACTTACAAGCATCGGGAAGAAGCAGGTGAACTCCGGAGGACCTCGGCGGGGAAGCGACGAATGCAGGAACTCAATAGCTTAGTGAATCGCGGCAGACCTGAATCCACGTTGGACAACGCACCGCAGGATCGCGACAGGACCGGGTAGGTAAATCTGCCCCAAAGAATTTTGGGTTAATACACAGGATTGTCATAGATGATCAAGCAAAACCTGCTGAAGTGCGGAAGACCCTATCATATGACATTTACATTTAAGGAATGCAGAATGATCACCCCTCCCCCCTTATACATTGATGATGATCTAATTCCATTTCACTGATAATAAATGTCCTTTTCTAACAATACAGATCAGTTATGGAGCTACAGACACATTGCTGAGTGATAGGAATCTGTTTCCTTCTTTGTTCCGGACCGTTCCTGATGACAACACAACTTATTCACTTATAGCTTATTCTATTAATTACCTCGGATGGAACTGGGTTGGAATTATTGCCACGGATGATGACGCTGGGGATAGAGAGACACGATTACTGACAGATCTTCTCGCCAGTCGTGGCATCTGTGTGGCCTTTGTCTTACAATGTGGACATCCATTCAAATATGGAAGAGAGGAAAAGCAAGAAATATACAGGGAGGAGATAAGGAAGTCTTCTGCCAAGATCATTATATTATGTGGAACTCATTCTCATTATATGCTAATTTTTCTCAAAAGACTCAGAGATGTGATAGAGGACAAAACCTTTATATTAAATCCAAACTTCTCTCCACTTTCTTTCTTTAACAGCTATTATAATATACCGGTACTTAATCTCAGTTTATCTTTTGCCCTGAACCAAGGAAAAGTTTTAGACTTGAAAAGTTACTTAATGAATTCCTCTGTCTTGAAGAATCCTGAGGACCCTCTACTTCGAGATATGGCTATTGAATTCTTTCATTGCTCAACGGCATCAAAGTCTAAAGATGAAAAGTATAAAAAAGTACATCAAACACATTTTAAGAAATGTAAAGGAACAGAACCGTGGTTACCAATTTTTAACGGCATGTTGTATGGCAACACTTTAAGTATGTATCAGGCTGTCCAGTCCCTGGCTACTGCCTTATGTGATATGTCCATCTCTCATGGCCACCAAACAGACCATCAGATGCATCATCCTCCACACAAGGTGAATCTATAGAAATAATCTACTAATAACCTCAATGCTCTTATCTCTCCTGGATAGATGATTAGTAATCACTTGAGTTACACTGATTTGTATTGAGTTGGTCGAAATTTGTATTTGTCAAGATGGTCCCGACCATTGGGAAAAAATTTTGTTCAGGATCCAGACTTAAAGCAGCAGCAGGAGCCCACAGGTGGCAGCAACATGGAAAGCCACAGATTGGCACAATTATATAATGTGGAGGTGGCATCAGCAGCAGCAGCAACAGGAGGCCACAAAGTGGCACAATGATAAAAATGGGAAGGTGGCGACAGCAGAAGCAGCAGCAGCAACAAGAGGCTGCAAAGTGGCACAATGATAAGAGTGTGGGGGTGGCGGCAGAAGAAGCAGCAGCAGGCGCCCACAGGTGTCAGCAACATGGTGGCAGCAACAGGGAAAGCCACAGAGTGGCACAATGATATAGTGGGGAGCCCACAAAACCCACAGCAGAGGAGGCCACATTGTGGCACAACGATGAAGTTGGAAATTAATTTGAATTCCAAATATTCAATGTAAATTTTAATTTGTAGATTTGAGAGGCCACATCCATTATACATTATAGTTTTCCTGTAAATATCCGGCCTTTGACAAAAAAGAACTGCAAAGGTGGCATCAGCAGCAGCAGCATGAGGTCAGAGGTGTGGAGGTGGCAGCAACATGGTAGGCCACAGAGTGGTCAAATGATATAGTGTGGAGGTGGCATCAGTAGCAGCAGCAGGAGCCCGCAGAGTGGCACAATGATATAGTGTGAAGGTAGCATCAGTAGCAGCAGCAGCAGGAGCCCGCAGAGGGACACAATGATATAGTGTGATGGTGGCATGAGCAGCAGCAGGACCTTGCAGGGTAGTGTGAAGGTGGCATCAGTAGCATCAGCAGCAGGAGCCTGCAGAGTGGCAGAATGATATAGTGTGGAGGTGGCATCAGTAGCAGCAGCGGCAGCAGGACCCGCAGAGTGGCATAATTATAGAGTGTGAAGGTGGCGTCAGTAACAGCAGCAGGAGCCCGCAGAGTGGCACAATGATATAGTGTGAGGTGGCATCAGCAGCAGCAGGAGCCCGCAGAGTGGCACAATGATATAGTGTGAAAGCAGCATCAGCAGCAGCAGGAGCCTGCACAGTGGCACAATGATATAGTGTGGAGGTGGCGTCAGTAGCAGCAGCAGGAGCCTGCAGACTGGCAACATTATATAGTGTGGAGGTGGCATCTGCAGCAGTGGCACAATAATATAGTTTGGAGGTGGTGGACAATTCCAGTCCCTAGTAAAGATGCTAGGAGGCAGATGGAGCAACTGTCAGCAGATGTGTGGCATCAGGTGGGTGGCAGCATCAGAATAGTGGTTGAGGCAGGTAGTTAGAACCCAGACTCATTTCTCAACATTTGGAGGAGGCGTCATGGCTGATCTAATGTGATGCATTAGGCAATGGTGAGTTGAAATCCTGGCCAATCCAAGCCTGATTCAAGTTTGGCTTCCCAGTAGTCCATGGGATCCTCTACCTGAGGTGGTAAAGTGCTGTCCTGCTGTACAAGTAGGCCACCACCTGCTGGTGCAGGATTTGCTCCATGTCCTGCTGCTGCTGGTGGCGGCTACCCTCCTTACTAGGCGGGTGAAGGAAGTTGCTTTGCTTTATGAGGAATCCAGACTTAAGCTGCTGCTGATGGAGCTGCTACTGCTCCTACCCCCCCCCCAGCTCCCCACAGCAGCCGTGGCAGTAGTACGTGAGCGATGACTGCCAAGAATCTCACGGTCAAACCTGACAGAGGATGGACAATGGCGCACATCTGTGCACAGTATTTCTCTAAAGCATGCCAGTTGTTTCTCCCTCTCAGCAGCTGGAAAAAAGTCACCCATTTTCAGTGGGTGACTTAGGATGGCTGGACGCATAGAGTTGTCTCTTTGTAATCGCCTCGCTCAACGACTGCTGGCACCATGTGTAGCGAGGAGCAGGATTATCTGGACCGGGAGATGATGTCAAAGACAAACAGCTCCCTTTGGCAGAGGTGCTGGAGCCTTGACTTGCTGAAACAGCATGTGTGCCACTAGGTGCTGCTGCTTTTGCTGCGCCTGCAGGATGGACTACATCTGAAACCCGTTTCTCCCAGGCCATTGGATGGTGACGCTGCATGTGTTGGCGTAGGGCCGTGGTGCCAAGGTTAGCTCCCTGGCCACGCTTCACTTTGTGCCCGCAGATACGACATATACCCACGGTCGGTACCTCTGGTGTATTTACAAAAAACTGCCACACCGCCGAGGTGGTAATTTTACCACCAACACTGCTTACTTGGACCTGCGGATCGGGATTTTTACCCCGCGGACGTTTGGCTCCAGTCCTTACACTGCTGCCAACCTGCTGACTCACGGCCACAGTAGCAACTTGTTGCCTGCTCCATTGCCTGATGAGCAAGCTGACACTGTCTTTGCCTGATGATGAATCATTGTCAATTTGCATCTCCCGTTCACTGCTACACTCCTTACCGGTGTCACAGCCTGCCTACTGACTGGGGTTGTCAGATGTTATATTTGAGGAATTGGATGATCTAGTCAACCATTCAACAACCTTTGGGTTGTTGATCAACACACTGCCACTAGATGACAATGGCAGTTCTGGCCTCACAGAGTCACCCCTGCTGCGACGTCCCCTTATTGTGCTGCCGCCTCTGCCTGCTCCACCTGCCACCTTTCTGTCGGACATAGTGGTTTATAAACTACGTGGATTTGACATGTAAATCTGGCTGTAAACTATAGCCCCAAAAAGGTATGGCAATGTGCGTTATACAGATACACCACAACTGACACCCAGTGAGAGGTCCACAAATCACTACTGCAGCTGCATGAATGTGTAACAGATTTCTTCCTATTCAATTTTGTCACTAAATAGAAGTGCTATTTGAAGTATACAGATCCCCCTTAAAGAACACACAGAACAGCAGCAGCAACTAGACAGCACAGGCAGCACATGAAGTGTGAAGTGCGAGATGTAAAATGGCTGGATTTATAGGGCTGTGTGACATCACATAAGCCTGCCAGTTGCTTAAAAAAGAGGGGGAAAAAAAACTTTGTTCCTGCGAATCGGCATAAACTTCAGCTTCGTGACAAATCAAATTTTTCCTGAAATTCTAAACGAAGTTAAAATCGTTAGAATCGATTCGCCCATCTCTACCCACCGCCGCCTCATATGTGATGTACCAACCAGGTGGAATTTAACTTTACCTATGCTGCAAATAGTATCAGCAGCCGCAGGCAATTGTGGAATTCTAGCTCCAGAACAACCAGGTGAGTCAATGTAGTGACCCGCAGCACTTCACCAGTGACTAGGCTTCCATGATGAACATTTGCTCAATCATGCACTGCTTCCAATATTCTACCGATATGGTCTGCACTGACAACACCATTGTCAGCTCTACAGGTAGAAGAGTAGAAAGAGCTGCCAGGCCAGTCCTCACAAGCTTACAGGGGGGTTTCCTAGACTGGTTTTGGAGAAGGAGGACTGGAGCATGGCTGGGGATATGCAGAGGAAGTGGAGGAGATACCTTCCACATAGGTCAGTTTGTCTTTGCCTCAGGGCAGCCTGGTCCATATGGACCAATAAATGTTCCAGTGCCTGACACCCAAGTTGTGTGGTTACTCAAAATTGTTAAATAATGAGCAGACACCCAGCTGGATCTGTGTAATGTTAGGAATCAGAATGTTACTCACAGGGTGGAGGATTATCTGTCCAAATGTCTCCTGGTACTGGAAGATGTTCAAAATTGGACACCTGGTCACAGTTTGAACTCTATGGGGCTTATTTACTAAAGGTCCGCAGATCACATTTCTGTCGGGTTTTCCAACATTTTCTGGGATTGCGCCGCTGGCACAGATATTTAGCAGATGATTGTGTTGCAAGCGATCAGATTTCATGCAACACAAATCGGGGACTGGGCCTTCAGAAGATCCGACGGATTGAGGCAAACTACGGGATTTAACTTAAAAATTGTGTCTCAAGACAATGCACTTACATACACCGGAAAGAAGAAGGTGAACTCTGTCGAACCTGATCGGGGAAGTACAATCGGGCGAACGATCTTATTGAATTGTGGCAAAGGGCATTGTCTTCTGAACTCCTCCAGGCCGGGTTGGTAAATGTGCCCCAATGCCTTGTAGTTGCTTTTCGGCCCTGCGGCTTGTGTACTGTCAGAGAGTGTTTTCAGGACAACCGATGGTGACATCACCAACAAGAGGTTCCACATTTCTACAGTCAAAGTGGACATCATAACATTAGAAAGATGAACTAAGCCTAGATCTCGTGCAACTTGGTTTTGCCAGTGTTTGAATAAATTTCGATTCTTAGAACTTGAATTTGACATTTTTCAATTCTCCATTCCCAGAATTTTAAATTATTTTTTTTTTCAATTCTGCATTTATTCAACTTTTAATACTGTGTCTGAATACCCAGAGCTCCTTCATCCACAGTGAGAGGGTTGTGGCTCTCCCATCCCCTTCTTTTACCGCAGAGAGTATAACTTGGTCTGAACATCCAGAGTGCATTAAAATGTTACATCATTTTTTTAATTATATATTTTTTTTTTTTACAATTTCTTTGTTTATTTTTTTTTTTATGTTATTATTTCAACTTCTTTCTCTAGACCATTATGGGCAGCACAACGTCCAAGCTATTCCTACCACTTTTCAGCCCTCTAGTCCCTACTTATCCCATCTTACAGACATCTTTGTTGTAAACGTTCATCTTCAGGTGAAAGTTTGTCCTGAAGCAAATTTGGATAAGAAGTTTGTACTTAACCATATAACCTTAATTTCAACCAACTTGCTCATCGAGTGGAGAATATTAACACCTACACAATAATGTATATTTCCAGGTCCAGTGTGGTGGCTTCAACAAGAAAATCAACTTTGAAGTGAGATATAAATTAGTTGCATAAAGTCATGGAGGTTTAAAATTTAGCGCTGAAGTCCAGTTCTCCCTGCCTCAGAATGCTCACAAAGAACCAACTCGCTGTAATTGATATTCCTGCATCCAGGGACTTTGGGAATCTCCTCTCATGCAGAAACTTTATTTTATTGGTAAACTCTCCACATACATGACTATATATAACACATTTACATCTCACTTTAAAGTCAGTTTTCTAGGTGTTGCCACCACAGTAGGTCATGGAAGAAAAATGAATGGAAGGTGTTTAGCTACTTGACAAAATACTGGTCCTGGTTTGTTAGGTCAATTTCTGCTGACAGGTTCCTCCTTAGAATAAACATACGGGAAGCTGAAAGCACCAGACAACTAATTGTACTTGTCCTTTTCTCTACTGTCAGATATATGGTCCTGAGCCGGAGCACAGCCTGACACCAGACGTCTGACAGTAGACGGCTAAAAGCCACCGATTAAACGAGAGTGGGGATTAGAGAAAAGAGTCAAACTATGCCTGAATCAGGGGGTTCATTTTGAGTAAAGGAAGCAAAGTCTTCAACCAGTCAATGGGGGTCATTTACTTAGGGCCCGATTCACGTTTTCCCGACGTGTTACCCGAATATTTCTGATTTGCGCTGATTTTCCCTGTATTGCCCCGGGATTTTGGCGCACGCGATTGGATTGTGGCGCATTGCCGCTGGCATGCACGTGATGGAAATCGGGGGCGTGGCTGAACGAAAACCCGACGGATTCGGAAAAAACGCTGCATTTAGAAAAAAAAGTTCCGCAAAACTTGCACTTACCTTCACTAGGAATAGGCCGGTGAACTTGAGTGCATTTCGGCGACTTCAGCAGCGCCACCTGGTGGACGTTGGAGGAACTACCTTAGTGAATCCCGGCCGGACCTGAATCCACCGCAGAGAACGCGCCGCTGGATCGTGAATGGACCGGGTAAGTAAATCTGCCCCAGTGTCTATTTTATCAGGTCACATTACAAATATTTCCCTTAGTCCACACTAGCACGCTACTTTTTCTTGGTAAAGACATCTGTGGACAGACATATTCAAGTAATAAATTCTGTAAGGGATTAGCTCGGTAGCTGCAGCTAAACATGGCCCAACTGGCTTTCGGGACAAGGACACAAAGGGGCTCAATTCCTTTCGACGGGTTTCCCGATGATTTCCATTTTGCGCCGAATTGCCCGGGATTTTGGCACAAGCAATCGGATTCTGGTGCATCATGCGAAAGAAAACGGGGCGTGCGGGCTATCGGACAACCCGACGGATTTGGACCATTTTACATTTAGAATTGTGTCGCAAGACACGCACTTACAAGCACCGAGAAGAGGCAGGTGAACTCCGGAGGACCTCGGCGGGGAAGCGACGAATGCAGGAACTCACGAGCTTAGTGAATCGCGGCAGACCTGAATCCACATTGGACAATGCACCGCGGGATCGCGACAAGGTCGGGTAGGTAAATCTGCCCCAAAGAATTTTGGGTTAATACACAGGATTGTCATCAATGATCAAGCAAAACCTGCTGAAGTGCAGAAGATCCCATCATATGACATTTACATTTAAAGAATGCAGAATGATCACCCCTCCCCCCATATACATTGATGATGATCTAATTCCATTTTATAGATAATAAATGTCCTTTTCTAACAATACAGATCAGTTATGGAGCTACAGGCACATTGCTGAGTGATAGAAATCTGTTTCCGTCTTTGTTCCGGACCGTTCCCGATGACAACACAACTTATTCTGTCATAGCTTATTCTATTAATTACCTCGGATGGAACTGGGTTGGAATTATAGCCACGGATGATGACGCTGGGGATAGAGAGACACGATTACTCACAGATCTTCTCGCCAGTCGTGGCATCTGTGTGGCCTTTGTCTTACAATGTGTACATCCATTCACATATGGAAAAAAGGAAAGACAAGAAATATACAGGGAGGAGATAAGGAAGTCCTCTGCCAAGATCATTATATTATGTGGAACTCATTCTGATCATATGCTAATTTTTCTTAATAGACTCGCAGATGTGATAGAGGACAGAACCTTTATATTAAATCCAAACTTTTCTCCACTTTCTTTCTTTAACAGATATTATAATGAACAGGTACTTAATCTCAGTTTATCTTTTGCCCTGTACCCAGGAAAAGCTTTAAATCTGCAAAGTTACTTACTGAATTCCTCTGTCTTGAAGAATCCTGAGGACCTTCTACTTCGAGATATTTCTATTAGATTCTTTCATTGCTCAACGGCATCAAAGTCTAAAGATGAAAAGTATAAAAAAGTACATCAAACACATTTTAAGAAATGTAAAGGATCAGAACCGTGGTTACCAATTTTTAACGCCATGTTGTATGGCAACACTTTAAGTATGTATCAGGCTGTCCAGTCCCTGGCTACTGCCTTACATGATATGTCCATCTCTCATGGCCACCAAACAGACCATCAGATGCATCATCCTACACACAAGGTGAATCTATAGAAATAATCTACCAACAACCTCCAAGCTCTTATCTCTCCCGGATAGATGATTAGTAATCTCTTGAGTTACACTGATTTGTATTGAGTTGGTCGAAATTTGGATTTGTCAAGATGGTCCCGACCATTGGGAAAAAATTTTGTTCAGGATCCAGACTTAAACCCAAACACAAACCCCGTTGAAGCCGGTGGGTACCTCAGAAATGAAAGTAAAATAGAGTTGCCCTGACAAAATGGGGAAGTGAAATTATAAAACCCTAAAATGAAATAAACAAACTAATGATAACAAAAAAATACATAAATAATGTTTATGTCTTTTAAGTTAAAGGAGCTCTTGGTGTTCTGGCACAGTTATTCTCATAACAGTAGAAGAAACAAACCACAAACCCTTCCACTCACTCTGTTTCAAATACAACTACTGCAGTGTCTGACAGATTTGAATTTTGAATTCAGCAAATGTGGAATTTGAGAGTTTAAATGCTCCGTACAGAGATCTTTCAAAGATCTTTGTATACTTATGAAAGATCTTTTTATACTTAGTTCTGTGACCAGGACAAGAACGGCTTGTTGCTCGGACGAGTATTTCCCCTGCTCGAGATCGAGCATTTAATTAAGAAAAGACAGTGAAGAACAGTGAAGAATACAATTAAAACAGTGAACACAGTGAACACAGTGAACACAGGATCATTTAAGTGAAGAACACAGTGAAGAACACACAGAACACATTGCAGAAGTTCGGAACATCTGCTCACTTAGCCGAAGACACGAGCGCCGACGCTGGATCAGGCATGCAGGAGCGGAGGCTGAAGTGGAGCGGGGCTGGAGCGGGCATGAAGGATTGGAGCGGGCATGGAGGAGTGGGCATCACAGAGTGGAGCGGGGCTGGAGCAGGCATGGAGGAGCGGAGCGAGAATGGAGGAGCGGGCATGGAGGAGCCGAGCGGGGCTGGAGGGGACATGGAGGATAGGAGTGGGGCTGGAGCGGGCATGGAGGAGCAGAGCAGGCATGGAGGAGCGGGCATCACGGAGCGTGGCTGGAGCGGGGATGAAGGAGCGGAGCGGGCATCACCTGAGCGGGTATGGAGGAGCGGAGCAGGGGCTGGAGCGGGCATGGAGGATCGTAGTGGGCATGGAGGAACGGGCATCATGGAGGGGAGCGGGGATGGAGCAGGCATGGAGGATCAGAGCGGGCATGGAGGAGCGGGCATCACGGAGCGGGGCTGGAGCAGGCATGGAGGATCTGAGCGGGGCTGGAGCGGGCATGGAGGAGCAGAGCGGGGCTGGAGCGGGCATGGAGGATCGGAGAGGGCATGGAGGAGTGGGCATCATGGAGCGGAGCAGGCGGAGCAGGCGGAGCAGGCGGAGCGGTGCTGGAGCGGGCATGGAGGATCGGAGCGGAGCTGAAGCGGAGGCTGGAGAGGAGCGGGGCTGGAGTAGGACCAACAGCACAGAAAGAATACAGTGAAGAACAGATTGCAGATGTTCCAGACATCTGCTAACTTATCGGAAGACACAATTGCCATGGGTGTTCCTCACAATAGTATGTGAAGAACAATATGTGTGAAGAACACATTGCAGATGTATGGAAACATCAAAAATGTGTTCTTCACTGTGTTATTTCAATGTGTTCTTTCAGTGAAAAATGCTTTCCTATTGACTTCAATGGGGTTCGTTATTTGAGATGAGCACTCGAGCATCGGGAAAAGTTTGTCTCGAATAACAAGCACTTGAGCATTTTAGTGCTCGCTCATCTCTAACCTCTACACCTAGAGTAGAGGAGGTTCTACCATCACCATAGACAGGGGGCATTCTCTACACCTAGAGGAGAGGAGGTTCTACCATCACCATAGAGGGGCATCTTCTAAACCTAGAGGAGAGATGGTTCTTCCATCACCATAGACAGGAGGCATCCTTTACACCTAGAGGAGAGGTGGTTCTACCATCACCATACACAGGGGGTATCTTCTACACCTAAAAGAGAGAGGGTTCTGCCATCACCATAGACGGGGGAATCATCTACACCTAGAGGAGAGGTGGTTCTACCATCACCAAAGACAAAGGGTTTCCTCTACACCCAAAGGAGAGGAGGTTCTACCATCAACATAGACAGGAGGCATCCTCTACACCTAGAGGGAAGGTGGTTCTACCATCACCATAGACAGGGGGCATTCTTTACACTTAGAAGAGAGGAGGTTCTACCATCACCATAGACAGGGGGCATCTTCTAAACCTAGAGGATACATGGTTCTACCATCACTATAGACAGGAGGCATCCTTTACACCTAGAGGCGAGGTGGTTCTACCATCACCATACATAGGGGGCATCTTCTACACCTAAAAGAGAGAGGGTTCTGCCATCACCATAGACTGACAGAATTTCTACACTGAGGAGAGGGGTTCTACCATCACATAGACAAGGACTTCCTCTACCCTAGAAGAGAGAGGATTCTACTCCCTAGACAAGGCAATCCCTACACACTGAATCAAAAGAAGAAAAAGGGTTCTACCATCACCATAGACAGGGGAATCCTCTACCTGCGATAGAGGAGGATCTACCACCACTATAGACAAGACTCCTCTTACCCTAGAAAAGATGTTCTACCATCACCATAGATGAGTCGCATCCTCCTACACCTAGAGTAGAGTGGTTCTACCATCACCATATCACAGGGGCATCTTCTACACCTAAAGAGAGAGGTTCTGCCATCACCATAGACAAGCGAATCCTCGACACTAGAGAGAGAGGTTCCACCACACCATAGACCAGGGAAATCCTCTACACTAGATAGAGGAGGATCTACCATCACTATAGACAAAGCATCCTCTATACCTAGAAGAGAGATGTTTCACACACCCTAGACGAGGGGCATCCTCTACACCTAAGGAAGAGGAGGTCTACATCACCATACACAGGGGGATCTTCTACACCTAGAAGAGAAAGAGGGCTCTGCCATCATCATAGAAGGTGGCTCCTCTACACCAAAAGGAGGTGGTTCAACATCACAAGTACAAGAGGTTCCTCTACACCTAAAGGAGGAGCGATTTTATCATCACTGTAGACAGGGGACATCCCAACACCTAGAAGAAGAGGTTCTACCACCCCATAGATGAGGCATCTCTACACCTAGATGAGAGGAGGTTTAACCATCACCATAGACAGAGGACATCCTCTACCCTAAAGAGAGGATTCTAGCATCACCATAGACAGGGGTCCCTCTACACCTAGAGGATATGAGAGGTTCTACATACATCGACAGAGGAATCCTCTACGCAAGATGAGAGGAGGTTCTGCCATCACTATAGACAAAGACATCCTCTATACCTCGACAGATATGTTCTACCATCACCATAGACGAGGGCATCCCCTACACTAGAGGATAGGAGTTCTACCTTCACACAGACAGGGGGAGCATCTTCTCACCTAAGGAGCGATGGTTCTACAATCACCTATGCCCGGAGGAACTCCTCTACACCTAGATGAGAGTGGTCTAACACCTCGAGGAGGAGGTTGGTTCTCTACCATCACCATACCAGGGGCATCTTCTACACCTAAAAAGAGAGGTTCCTGCATCACCATAGACACGGAATCCTCGACACCTAGAGGAAGGAGGTTCTACCATCACCATAGACAGGGGAAATCCTCTACACATAGAATGAGGAGCATCACCATCACTATAGACAAAGAACATCCTCTTTTTTAAAAAAAAAAAAATTGTGTTTTATTTTTTATAGAAACAGAAACGTGCAGAAGAAAATGCTACAGCAACACAGAAGATGATGCTTGGCTCAGTTTCTAGCTACACTGACAGCCACCAAAAGGATGTTGTGCTGTGTCTGTCTGTGACGTTCACTTTAGAAAAAAAAGATAAAATCGGCAGCCACGTGTCCTAATTCAATCAAAAACCCCTAATAAATTGTCCCAACTAGGTATTCTAGATGGAATGTTGTCACTAAGAGCTAAATATACGTCGCCAAGTTCTCACCTGCAAATGCGTCGCAATATGGTATTAGCTGCAATACTAGTGTCCAGAAAGCCCTGCCACAAGCAAATAAAATAATATATATAGTAATAATACTAACGGCTGTGTAGCCCTAAAAGAAGGGACGTGTGGTGGGTTCTTGTAGAACACTCCTGCCCTAAACTATTTAAGAGAACACGGAACCTTCCGAACAGCGCTGACAAGGCAGCCCTCCCTAATGCGGGACATCCAGACAGAGAATGATCGAGCAGCAGCGGAGGTAGGGGCTAGTATATTCCAGGGTCAACCTAATCAGGCCAGCTAACCCTACCTATCGACGTGAAGTGTTGTAAAACCAAACGTGATTGGGGTGGGTATTATTGCAGAGTCTCCTGGGTGGTGTGATTGGCCTGTTTCTGGCCGCCAAAAATTGCTAAACGCTGCAATAGATGCCTTTTCGTACGGGCGCGAAATATACTTGTTCGGAGCGCCGAGCGAGTTTCGAAGTAGCTCGATGCGTCGAACGAGCCAAATCGCAAGTCCTCGGAGAAGTTGTGCCTTCATCTAGTCATACACCATCCTCAGCTCTACATTTCATATACTCATTCAGCATAACTGGATAGGTGGTTGGGTGGATGAAAAGTGGAGGCAGGCATAAATCCCACAACGAAACGTTGTTATGTGGTGTCCCTAATATGGCGGTTCAGAAAATTTAACTATAATAAGTTTCTTCTGCTAAGATAGATGATATTATTGATCTCTGGAAAGGCATCCAGGCCCACTGTAATAATAGTAAAGTCTAGTTACCAACCCATGCGGAAGAGAGTCAAGAGCTCACACAGGCTTGTTCACATGAACAGAATCAATGTCTACATTGATGTTAGAAAGCTCCTCCATCTAAGTAAAGAGGATTATGGCCCCGTCTATGCTTCGATAGGTAGAACCTCAACTCCATCGAGCTCGACTCATGGGAGGATAGAACCTCCTCTCCTCATAACGGTGTATAGAGGTTGCTGCTGTCTATGTGGTGTCAGTAGACACACCTCTCCCTCCAGACGGCAGTGTGAGTCGAGATGATCCCTGTCTATGATGATGGGGGGAGACGACACCATCTCTCCTCTAGTGCTAGAGCAATGTACCTACTAGGGGATGGAAAACAAACTTGTCTCCTCTGGGTGTTTTTGTAGGTAGAGGATTCCTTTCCTTCTGTTTTCCTTTATATAATGAACACAAGATTACGCAGTCATGCAAGAGCTTGCCAAAGTAGTCCATGTCCCCATGGGGCTCCAAACTGATCAACTCTCCTCTTGGGGTGGGGAGGATGCCTCTCGCTATGGTGATGGTAAACGCCTCTCTTAGGTGTAGAGGATAGCCCTGTCTACAGTGATGGATAGAACTGCCTCTCCTTTAGGTGTAGAGGAAAATTCCTGTTTTGGTGATGTAGAACCACCTCTCCTTTGTTTTGTTAGAGGATGCCCCGCTTATATGATGAGGCAGAGCTCTCTCTTCTAGGTGTAGAAGATGCCCTTTGTGTATGGTGATGGTAGAACCACCTCTCCTCTAGGTGTAGAGGATTCCTTGTCTATGGTGATTGTAGAACCATCGTCCTCTAGGTGTAGAAGATGCCCCCTGTTGTGGTGGATGGTAGTTAGAACCTCCTATTCCTGTAGTGTAGGGGATGCCCCTCGTCTATGGTGATGGTAGTAGAACCATCTCTCGTTAGGTATAGAGGATGTTCTTTGTCTATAGTGATGGCAGAACCTCCTCTCATCTAGGGTAGAGGATTCCCCTGTCTATGTAATGTAGTAGAACCTCCTATCCTACGGTGTAGAGGATACCCCTCGTCTATGGTGATGCTAGAATCCTCTCTCTTCTAGGTGTAGAGGATGCCTCGTCTATGGTGATGGTAGAACCTCCTCTCATCTAGGTGTAGAGGATGCCCCTCATCTATGGTGATGGTTAGAACCCTCTCTTTTAGGTGTTGAGGATGTCCCGTCTAACAGTGATGATTAAAATCGCATCTCCTTTAGGGTAGAGGATATTCCTTTGTACTTGGTGATGGTGTGAACACCTCTCCTGTTTGGTTGTTTGAGAGGATGCCCCCTTCTCTGATGATGGCAGAGCCCTCTCTCTTCTAGGTGTAGAAGATTGCCCCCTGTGATGGTGATGGTTAGAACCTCCTCTCCTCTAGGTGTAGAGGATGCCCCTCGTCTATGGTGATGGTAGAGTTAGAACCATCTCTCTTCTGGTATATTCACATGGTTATTTCAATGGGTTCTTTCAGTGAAAACATCTGCAAAATCTGCAATGTGTTCTTTTTAGTGTTCTTTCAATCTGTTCTTTCAGTGAAAAATGCTCTCGCCATGACCTTTCAATGGGGCTCGGACACTCAGAGCATGGAATTACGTGCCATGCACGAGCATTTATCGCTCATCTCTAACCTCTACACCTAGAGTAGAGGAGGTTCTACCATCACCATAGACAGGGGCATCCTCTACACCTAGAGGAGAGGAGGTTCTACCATCACCATAGACAGGGGGCACCCTCTACACCTAGAGGAGAGGAGGTTCTACCATCACCATAGTGGGGCATCTTTTAAACCTAGAGGAGAGATGGTTCCTCCATCACCATAGACAAGGGGCATTCTCTACACCTAGAGGAGAGGTGGTTCTACCATCACCATACACAGGGGGTATCTTCTACACCTAAAAGAGAGAGGGTTCTGCCATCACCATAGATGGGGGAATCATCTACACCTAGAGGAGACATGGTTCTACCATCACTATAGACAGGAGGCATCCTTTACACCTAGAGGAGAGGTGGTTCTACCATCACCACACATAGGGGGCATCTTCTACACCTAAAAGAGAGAGGGTTCTGCCATCACCATAGACTAGGGGAATCTGCTACACCTAGAGGATAGGAGGTTCTACCATTACCATAGACAGGGGAAATCCTCTACACCTAGATGAGAGGAGGTTCTACCATCACTATAGACAAAGTACATCCTCTATACCTAGAAGAGAGATGGTTCTACCATCACCAAAGACAAGGGGTATCCTCTACACCCAAAGGAAAGGAGGTTCTACCATCAACATAGACAGGAGGCATCCTCTACACCTGGAGGAGAGGTGGTTCTACCATCACCATAGACAGGGGGCATCCTCTACACCTGGAGGAGAGGAGGTTCTACCATCACCATAGACAGGGGGCATCTTATAAACCTAGAGGAGACATGGTTCTACCATCACTATAGACAGGAGGCATCCTTTACACCTAGAGGAGAGGTGGTTCTACCATCACCACACATAGGGGGCATCTTCTACACCTAAAAGAGAGAGGGTTCTGCCATCACCATAGACGGAAGAATCATCTACACCTAGAGGAGAGGAGGTTCTACCATCACCATAGACAGAGGACATCCTCTACACCTAGAAGAGAGAGGATTCTAGCATCACCATAGACAAGCGGAATCCTCTACACCTAGAGGAGAAAAGGTTCTATCATCACCATAGACAGGGGAAATCCTCTACACCTCGATGAGAGGAGGTTCTACCATCACTATAGACAAAGAACATCCTCTATACCTAGAAGAGAGATGGTTCTACCATCACCATAGATGAGGGGCATCCTCTACACCTAGAGGAGAGGAGGTTCTACCATCACCATA
>WNYA01001526.1:55216-69145 GCA_019512145.1 Engystomops pustulosus
CTGTTCTATTAGAATAGTGTTAGGCAGGAGTGATTCTACAAGAACCCAACAGCCCTTCTTAGGGCTACAATAACGTTATATATATATATATTTTTTTTTATTTGCTTGTGGCTGGGCTTGCTGGCACTAGTATTGCAGCTAGTACCATATTGCGACGCATTTGCAGGGAGACTTGCGAACATTATATTTAGCTCTTAGTGACACACATATCCATCTAGAATACCTAAGTGGGACAATTTATTAGGGGTTTGATTGAATTAGGTACAGTCTGCCGATTTTTATTTTTTTCAAAAGTGAAAGTCACAGACACAGCACAAAATCCTTTTGTGTGCTGTCATTGTAGGCTAGAAACTAGCCATAGCAATCATCTTCTGTGGTTGCTGTGAGATTTCTTCTGCACGTTTTGTTCTATAAAAAAAATAAAAAACACAATTTTTTTTTTAAAAAAAAAAAAAAACACAAAAAACAATAAACACAAAACCCCCCACAAAGTTTAGATTTTAGTTTAGATTTCTGTTTTGTCTATATAATAGACTTTAATTTTGAAAATGTTTAACCCGAGGGCTAGGGGTAGAGGACAAGGGCGTGGGTGTGGGTGTCCAACTACTGCAGGGGTCAGAGGCCGTGGTCCTGGGCGGGGTGAGACACCACCATGTTGCCCAAGTGAGCACTCCTCCAGCTCCTCCACCTCAACCTCCTTCCCCCCAGTCTGCTCCCTCCCAGGAAAATTTGGCATTTGAACCGGCATACTCTGAGGAACTGTTTTCTGGACCCTTCCTAGAGTCACAAACCACTTGTCAGGTTGCTGCTGAGCTCTTTCCTAAAGCCCAGGTTTTCCTCCGGTCGAAGACTGTGGGTTATGATGACCTTTTTGACGTAGTGGAAGAAGTGTGTAAAGAGGTGTCGGACGATGAGGAGACACGGTTGTCAGATAGTGGTGAAGTTGTTGTCAGGGCAGGAAGTCCGAGGGGGAGCAGACTGAGGGATCGGAGGATGATGAGGTGACAGACCCAAGCTGGCTTGATAGGCCGGGTGAACACAGTGCTTGTGAGACGGAGGCGAGTATTATAGGAGAACAGGTTGGAAGAGGCAGTGGTGGGGCCAGACGGAGAGGCAGGGCCAGAGCTGGTGCATCAGCGCCAAATGTTTCACGTAGTGAAGCTTCCGTGGCGAGGGCTAGATTTTCAGAAGTCTGGAGGTTCTTTAAAGAAACACCGGATGACCGACGGACTGTGGTGTGCAACCTGTGCCACACCAGGATCAGCAGAGGTTCCTCCACTACTAGCTTAACCACAAACAGTATGTGCAGGCATATGAATGCTAAACACCCCACTCAATGGAACCAAGGCCGATCACCTTCGGCCAGGTCCACCACTGCTCCTTCCCCTGTGTCATCTGCTGCCTCTGCTAGTCAGCCCCCTGCCCAGGACCCCGGTCCAAACACCTCCCGTGCGAAAACCACACCTTCGCCTCCACGATCCTCCACAGCGTCCACCAATGTCTCCATGCGCAGCGTTCATCTGAGGCGAAGGTGTGGGTTTTTCGCGTACCGAGTGTTGGGACACGGGGTCCTGGGAGGGGGGTCTGACTAGTCAGGCCGCAGATGACACAGGGGAAGGAGCAGTGGTGGAACCTGGCCCGAAGGTGATCGGGCCTTCGGTTCCTTGAGTGGGTGTTTAGCATTCATATGCCTCTGCCACATACGGTTTGTGGTTAACGAGTAGGGAGAACTCTGCTATTCCTGGGTGTGGCACAGGTGCACCCACAGCTCAGTGTCCATCTCCGGTTTTTCTTGAAAGGAGCCTCCATACTTCTGAAAAAGTCCTAGCCCTCGCCAACGGACAGCTTGCACTACGTGAAAATTGGCGCTTGATGCACCAGCTGCTGGCCTGCCTCTCCGCTGGCCCCCGACCAACTGCCTTCTCAACCTGTTCTCCTATAATACTCGCCTCCGTCTCACAGCCTGTGTTCACCCGGCCATCAAGCCAGCTTGGGTCGTGTCACTCCTCATCCTCCGATCCCTCAGTCTGCTCCCCCTGACTTCCTCTCTGCCCTGACACCACACTTCACCCCTATTGACAACCGTGTCCTCCTATCGTCAGCACCCTCTTTCTTTACACACTTCTTCCCACCTACTGGTCAAAAAGAGTCATAATGAACCACAAACAGTTCGACGCGAGCGGAGGAAAATGGGCTTCATGAAAGAGCTCAGCAGCAACCTGACAAATGGTTTTGTGACTCTAGAAGGTGTCCAGAAACACCGTTTCATCAGAGTATGCCGTGTTCAAATGCCAAATTTTTCCTGGGAGGAGGGGGGAAGGACGGGGTGAGGCTGGGTGTGGAGGAAGCTGGAGGACGGTGCTCAACGTTGGGGCGGGAACATGGTGGTGTCTCACCACAGCCAGGACCACGCCTGGACCCATGCACAAGATAGTTGACACCCACACCCACTCCCATTGTCCTACTAACCCCAGCCCGAGTTGGTAAAACATTTCAAAATTAATATTTATATTAGACCAAGAACAGAAATCTAAACTAAAATCTAAAACTTTGTGGGGTGGGTTGTGTTTTCTTTTTCGTTTGTTGTGTTTTTTTTTTTTTAAAATTGTGTGTTTTTATTTTTTATTCGAGAACAAAACGTCAGAAGAAATCTCACGCAAACCACAGAAGATGATGCTAGGCTAGTTTCTAGACCTACAATTGACAGCACACAAAGGATGTTTTGGTGCGTCCTGTGACTTTCACTTTTGAAAAAAAACAAAAATCGGCAGGACGGTGCCTAATTCAATCAACCCCTAATAAATTGTCCACTTAGGGTTCTAATGGATTTGTGTTCACTAAGAGCTAAATATAAATGTCGCAAGTCTCCCTTCGCAAATGCGTCTGCCACAATAGTTACTAAGCTGCAATACATTGCCAGTCAAGCCCTGCCACAAGCAAATACAAAATAAGTATTATATATTATATAATATAACGCTATGTAGCCATAAGAAGGGCGTTGTGGGTTCTTTAGAAATCACCCATGCCCTACACTATTCTAATTAGAACACCCTACACGCTTCCCTGACCAGCAGCAGCTCGCGTCTCCCTAACGGCATCCAGCGGAGAAGATCCCGAGCAGCGCGGGTAGGCGAGGGTGGGGGGTGGCTGTATATTCCAGGTTCACCCCCTAATCAGGCCAGCTAACCACTCTATCTGACGTTGTAAGGTTACCACGTGAATATCTGGTTCTAGTTGCGGAGTCTCCTGGCTTGTGATGGACTCTGTTCTGGACCGCCAAAAATCTGGAACGTGCAAGATGCATTTTTCTTGATCGGAGTGAATACTGTTAAGAGCAAAGAGAAGTTTACGGTACGCATATATGCTCGACGAGCATCAACAGCTCGACGAGTATGTTCAGCATCTCTCTAGTAACACCATACCTACACTACCATTTAATATACTCTTCGGCATCTAATGCGGATAGTGGTTGGGTGGATTGATAAATTAGGAGGAGGCAAATCCCTCAAGCAAATGTTTGTCCCTCAATATGGCGGTCAGAAAAACTTAATTATAATAAGTTTATTTATTTGATAGATGTGATATTATTGACGTCGGAAGGCACTCCAGGCCCCCATGAACTATATAATCGATACAACCTCCGGAACGATGACGAAAGAGAGTCCAAGCGTCTCACAAGCTTGCAAGAAGAATCAATGTCTACCATTGTATGTTGAAAACAGCTCTCACTCTAAGTAAGAGGAGACACTACTTCCTGTCTACTGCTGCTGATGGTAGAACCTCAACTCCTGCTCGACATCCTCTATGGAAATGTGATGGTATAGAACCTCCTCTTCTCTAGGCTGTGAGGTTGCTACCGTGCTATGTTCAGTAGAACCCCAGACCACTCCTCCAGCGTGTAGAGATTGCTCCCGTCTATGATGATGAAGAGAAACCATCTCTCCTCTAGGTGTCAGAGCAGTGGCACCTATCTAGGGGATGGAAACACTTGTCTTCCTCGGTGGTGTGTAGTTGAGCAGACCTTTCCTTTCCCCTCTTGTTTCCTTATAATGTGCACACAGATACGCCGCATCACTGCAAAGAGCTTGCACTTAGTCCATGTCCCATGGGTCAACAATGATCAACGCGTATCCTCTTGGTGTGGATGAATGCCTTCTCGTCTATGGTGATGGTAGAAGACCGCCTATCTCTCTAGGTGATAGAGGATTAGCCCCTGTCTACAGTGATTATAAACTTGCTCTCCTTTAGGTTGTTAGAGGAAACTCATTGTCTTGGTGATGTGTAGAACCACCTCGTCCTTTTTGGTTATGAGAGGAGCCCCGTTCTAATGATGAGGCGAGCCCTCTATCTTCTAGTGTATGCAAGATGCCCTTTGTGTATGTGGATGGTAGAACCACCTCTCTCTCTGGGTGTAGAGGATTCCTCCTGTCTATGGTGATGTAAAAGCAATCGCTCCTCTAGGTGGTAGAAGATGTCCCCTGTCCTGTGGTGATGGTAAACCTCCTCTCCTATAGGTGTAGGGGATGCCCCTCGTACTATTGTGATGGTAGAACAATCATCTCGTATAGGTAGAGGATGTTCTTGTTTATATGATGGACAAGAAAAACCTCCGTCTCCTCTAGTGCTAGAATTTCCCCTTTTATGGTTAATGGTAGACCCTATACTCTAGGTGTAGAGGTATACCCTCGTCTACTTGGTTATGCTCAGAAATCCTCTCTTCTTACTAGGTGTAGAGGGATGTCCTCTGTCTATGGTGATGGTTAGAACCTCTCTCATCTAGGGGTAGTAGGATGCCCCGCATCTATGTGACTGGTAGAACCCTCTCTCTTCTACGGTGTTGAGATTGTCCCCTGTCTACGTGTTATGAAAATACATCGCCTCTCCTTTAGGTTGTAGAGAATATTCCCTTGTAACTGGGTGTGTGTTGAACCACATCTCCTTTTGGTGTATGAGGATGCCCCACTTCTATGGCATGCCGAACCCTCCTTCTCTTCTAGGTGTAGAGATGCCCCCTGTGTTAGGTGATGGTAGAAACCCCCTACTCTCTCTAGGTGTGAGGATCCCTCATCTAATGGTGATGGTAAAACCCCTCTCCTTCTAGTTAACATGTTCTTTGTCTATATTGATGGTAATCCTCCTCTCATCATTTGTAGAGGATTTCCTTCCCTTTCCTCCCCCTGTCTATGGTGAAAAATCGCCAAACTCTCCACGATCCTCCACAGCGTCCACCAATGTCTCCATGCGCAGCGTTCGGTATTCGGTCCCCAGCCGCCACTACTTTTCCCGATGTGCCTTCTTAGCCCTGCGCCAGCATGTGTCAGACAACATCATCCGTGCCCTGACCAAAGCTGTTTCTGATCCTGCTAATCCTAGGCGATAAAAGGCACACCGCCCAAGAGCTATTACAGGGCATCATGGCGCAGACTGATCTGTGGCTGGCACCGCTGAACCTGAACAGCCGTAACCTGGTGGCGGCTCTGCAACTCGGCAGACTGAAACATGTGTTAAATCTCATAGTTCAGCAGTTCCTCAAGACATACCCCAATCTGTCTAATTTGCTCGTGATGGTGAGCCGCATCTGTGCGCATTTCAGAAAGTCCAGCACAGATGCTGCCACTCCCAGAGCAGTGCAGCGCCGCCTCCAACTGCCCGCTCACCGACTGTTGTGCGATGTGCCCACGAGGTGGAATTCAACAATAACCATGTTATCCAGAGTTTACTAGCAGCGCCTAGCAATAGTAGACTGCCAGATGTCAACTTCCACCAGAACTGGTAGTCAGTTCAGTCAGCTTCCTCAAGTCTACAATGAGGAGTGGATGTAGAGTGGACGTGGATGTCTGAGTAACTTTGAGGAGTCAACACAGATGGTCAGTGGCGATGCCGCCATCATCAGCCTCACCATCCCGCTGCTTGGCCTGTTGAAAAACTCTCTGGTCAGCATGAAGTCACAAGAGACACTCGTCACAAGAGACAGGGGAAGAAGATTCCCTTGTTGATAGCCAAAGCACCCTCCGGTTTGTTTCTCAGCGTGTATCAGAATAGGTGGAGGAGGATGAGGAGGAGAATGTTGGCGAGACAGAAGAGGGGAGCATTGCTCAGTCCTTCCCTGTGCAGTGTGTATGGGCAGAAGAAGAGGAGTTGGAGGAGGAGGAAATGGAGAGTCAGGCCAGTGAGGGGAGTGAATTCTTGCGAGTTGGGACTCTGACGCATATGGCAGATTTCATGCTAGGCTGCCTATCAAGTGACCCTCGCGTTCAAAGAATTTATTCCAGCACCGATTACTGGGTATTCACTCTTCTGGACCACGGTACAAGCAAAATCTTTCCACTCTCATCCCTGTAGAGGAAAGGAGTGTGAGAATGGAATACCATCAGGCCCTGTTGCACAAGCGGAAAGCTGAAACAGTATTCCCTTCTGACAAGGAAGCGTAGCTGCTAGTTCGTAGTTCTTCTGCTTGGACAAGTAGCGAGGGAGAGTAGGGCGAACCATGTCACTTGTCCAGCACTGGCATGGTACCTGTACCAGGCTTTTGCCAGTTTTTTATGTCACCCCATCAAGACACTGTCACCTTTACAGAAAGATGGTGAGGGAATACGTAGCTGACCATACCATCGTCCTAAATGATCACACAGCTCCCTACAACTACTGGGTTTCAAAGCTGGACATGTGGCCCGAACTGGCGCTGTACGCCTTAGAGAATCTTGCCTGCCCTGCCGCTGGTGTGTTGTCAGAGCGGGTTTTCAGTGCAGATGGTGGCATCATCACCTATAAGCGTACACGCCTGTCGACTGACATTGTATTGTATTGTCAGGTAAAACTGATACAAATACTACTAAGATTAGTAATGTTAGGTAAAATTGATACAAAAAGTTCTAGGTCTTTTAAGGTCAAATACAAATGAAATCAATTACTTTCAAATAACAGCGATGAAACTAGCTCTAAAACATGTAGTTTGTAGTTGGAATAAATCTTTATTAAAATTTCAGTAGAAATTATTTAAAATACAGCATAATTTAAATAATTATTTAAAATACAGCATAATTTAAATATGAACATTGATTATATCATATTATCAGTATAAAAATCCATTATTAACATACCGTATATACTCGTGTATAAGCGGAGTTTTTCAGCACACAAAATGTGCTGAAAAACGTCCCCTTGGCTTATACACGAGTCACAAGTGTAAGTGTATCTTTAAAAATACTTTAAAAATAAATAAACTTATATACTCACCCTCCGATGGCCCCGATCTGCAGGGGAAATATCTAATACGTCAGGTAGATCTGATGGACCATCTATTGTCTACACATGACAGGTCACATGTAACACTAGTACATCCGAGGGCATCGCTCTATAACACACTCGTGTTAGTAGAGAACCTGATCCGAGGGCATCGCTCTATAACACACTCGTGTTAGTAGAGAACCTGAGAGACACAACTCAGACACTTACTCATAGCACTGAGTAAAGACTCAACCTCAGCTGTTCAATTACTATGGATGTTGGGGAAAAGTCAAAATCAGTATTTCACATATTATTAGCAATGGTTTTTTAGCTTTAGGTAGTCTAAAAAATGTAAACGTTTTTATTTTACCATTAATGTGACTTTTCAGGGACTTGTTTTATGTCTGACAGCCAGAGACTCGTCCTGCTTCTAAAATCCATGCAGGAGTAGGAGAAGCTGTAGAAGCGCCATATGACATCACTATAGGAGGGCGGTTCAATAAGTCTTCGTGTTTAACGACAGAGGGCGTTCCTGAGAGAAGTTGGTGTTATCATCGTGTGCTGCCATCTATCAAACAACGGCAAAACAAATTGCAGACTGATTGATTGGTTGGTTTGGATTTGGCAGCCATTTTCCTAAGACGTGTTTGGTGATGGAAAAAGAGCAGTATCGTTCGGTAATTCGCTTTTTTTTTTTGGATGGGAAAAAATGTGAGGAGATAAAAGCAAAGTTGGATGCTGTTTATGAGGGACACTTTGCCATCTATGAGCACAGTTAGATATTGGTTCAACAAATTTAAACGTGGGCGAACATACGTTTTTGATGAGGAGAGACCAGGAAGCCCGGCAGACACGGTTGCTGAGGAAATTGTTCAAAAAGTCCACGGCATAATACTTGCTGATCGCCAAACGAAAGTGTGCAAAGTAGCAGAGGCCGTAGGTGCGTCGACCTCAACGGCAATTAAACTTTTACATGATAAGTTGGTGATGAAAAAATTGTCGGCCCGATGAGTGCCGTGATTGCTCACAGTGGACAACAAGTGGTTGCGGCTGATAACTTCTAAGCTTCGTGTATGGAGAAATTTCAGAGAGATCTGAAGGAGTTTTTGCATCAAGTCGTTGATGAAACCTGGGTTCATCATGTCACACCAGAAACTAAGTAACAAGCAAAACAATGGATTTCTCCTGGTGAATCTGCTCTATAGAAGGCGAAGACGGTCCCATCAGCCGGAAAGGTCATGTCGATGATTTTTTGGGATGCGAATGGCGTCATCCTCATGGATTTTTTTAGAAAAAGGAAGAACGATCACTGGACAATACTACAGTGAGTTATTGGACGGCTTCGACAAAAAATTGAAGGAGACATGCCAATGGCAAAAAAGAAGGTGCTGTTTCACCACAATAACGCACCAGCACATTCATCCGGAGTTGTCGCCACCTACCTGCATGAATTGTGTTATGATTTGCTGCCGCACCCCCCAGCATTCACCTGATCTGGCTCCCTGTGACTTTTACTTGTTCCCTAACATGAAGAAATGGCTCGCGGGAGAAAAATTTAGCTCAAACGAGGAAGTCATGGCCAAGACAGAGGTGTATTTTGGAGAGTTTTTTTGGAGAATTTTTTAGAGGGGTTATAAAAATGGCAGGAACGTTGGGAGAAGTGAATCTTTCTAAAAGACTATATTGAAAAATTAAAAAAAAAAATGGTGACTTCATTTCTAACACAGGTATTTATTGAACCGCTCTCGTAGACTCAGTACTACCATCAAAAGACAGTGAATGATCATAGGGGAAATTAATGGGGAAAGGCTCTTTTATTTGTTTATATTCATTGCTCAGATACAACCTACATTGGATTTATTGTATCACTGCGAGTCCACCTGCTACTATAAGAAATATCTCGATTTTGGTAGAATGTCTGAATTTGTTTTTCTATTTTCTTATTATGTTTTGCCCTTTCCATTATCCATAGAAAAACCATGACTGACCGTTTTATTACTTAACCACTAAAAGAATTGTCATAGACATTTACATAATGCCACTAAGGATATATGAAGAGGTCTCAGAGGCTGAGTCATATTCATACATGATGAGTGTGGGCTGCATTATGCTGCAAACACCTACTGCTAACAAGTGCAAACGAAGGGGGACTAACCATTTACCTGCCTGAGTGCCGCCATCTTGGATGTGCTTGTTGCTTCACAAAGGTCCCCAATGATCCAATCCCATGGCAGCCTGGACTCTGTATGAGGCTCCATGACCCGTCATTCCTGATCCATAGCACATTTTCCACATACTGCAATAATGTAGCATTAAATTATATGGTAGGAATGATCAGACAGTAAAAGATAAAGTTATGTAAAAAGTAGTAAAAAAGTTATTGGTGTCCGAATAGGGCAAAATGAAAAAAACCATAGGAATAAACCACAGGGGTCACTTGGAGTTCACAAAAGGCATAAAAACTAATTCCCAAAGCGTTTTAAAGGTAAAATGCAAAGCACATAAAACGAAAAAAACCCGGTCCTAACAGGGTTAACATTTAATTAATGTAATTGTTTTTGCATCAATGCATCAGAGATCTATACATTTAAATAGGGAAGTATGAGGGCTTGTTTCTTAGGGGGTGAGTTCTATTTTTCAATATTACTGTTATTTACAATATATATTTCGATGAACTTTTGACTTTCTAATCTGATTGAAAATTCTGTCTTTATTAAAGCTAAACAGTTCTGTTTTCCCCTGTAACTTTAAATGGTTAATCATCTGCAGTGCATTTTACATATAAAAAATATCGGGATAATCCTTAATTTTTATTTTCTCTTTTACAGATAGTAAAGATTGCATGAAATGTCCAGAAGATTCGTGGCCCAATGAGAACAGAACATCCTGCGTACAAAATGTTATATAATTCTGTTCAAGCCTGAGCTAAATACAAGAAAATATATCCTAGAACATAAACAAGCTATCTTACATTAGTAATCCGGGGGGATGAGAGCAAATTAGGGTTTCCCATTACTCGAGTTCCTCTCCTCTTTTACATAATACACTACATTATTTTTCATAAGGCTGAACCTTACTTCATTCTGCTCTTTCAACCTCACTTAGCTCATTTTGCTATATCTCTTTTCTTATGATAATCTACCCATCTGTCCCATATTGCTAAGAATCTCCCTTCGCCCAGGATATAAGTTTTTTTAACCTGTAAATTTCCATCACTTTATTCTTCCATAACTCTCTTGTTTCCACAGTGTAGGGATCAGTAATCTAGCTGCCATCAAAAGTTGTGTCGGTAGCTCATGTCTCTTTGGCTGGAATATCAGTTGGGCGCCAGAGATGGATGAGACCTGGGTCCAGAGGAATAAATATGCTACGGATATCCTCTATTTCCTGTAATATTTTATCCTTGATGACCGGGCACTCCCACCAAATGTGTAAATAAGTGCCTTCCTTGCTCCTGCATCTCTAACAAGTCGGTGAAATCTCAGGATTGACCGTATGCAAGAAATTTGGCGTCTTGTACCATCTAGATAATAATTTGAACAAATTCTCCTCAATACTAATACACCTAGAGAACCCTATTGAAGTGCCTAGTATCCGTCTCGTTTCTGCCAGGTAATTGTGCGGTAAATCAAGGATGTCACAAGGATGTGGTAGATGTCACACAAAGCTGCTATTATCCTCATTATAGAGTGTTTCTGAAGAAAGTCCGAAATTTTGCATTCCTTACTTATGCGTGCAGCTATTTCACTTGTGGACCGCTCTACATGTACAATGTCTCTCAAGGAAAGCCCATGCAGCCTGCCCCAGTAGGAGGCTACAGGATTCAGTCTACTGTCTGTTAGGAATAGGATGAGACTGGCTGGGGTGAGGGATGAGGGGCTACTAAGCTGGGGCCTTGTGTTCAGTGCTTTCTGCCTTACTTTGAAGGGGCCTTGTACTAATATACTTTGTTTGTCTTTTCTAGATTTTAGTTATCAATGCCCCATAGGAGTAGCTGGTTGTTGACTGTGAGTTTCAATCTTACTATGTCAAGATATAGATTCTTGCACTGAGGGAAACTAATTCGGCCCTTCTATTAATCTGGACTGCCCTATAATACTGGAGCGCATTTGGCATGTTGATGCCTCCTTCGGTTTTCTTCTGTGAAAAAAATTTATAATTTATACAGGGCCTACCACTGTCCCAAAGGAACCTAGTGAATAGCCTTTGTAGTGTAGTGAAGTAGGCAGTCGTGAGCTTGATCGGGGCAACCTGTAAGAGGTAGGTAATTATTGGCATGATATACAAGGTTTGCAGGAGGTTTTTTCTTCCAGACCCGACAGGAAGGGGATTTGCATAGCCTCAATGGAGGCCACAAGAGGTTGGAAGTATAGTTTGGAATATCAGTGGGGTTCATCGGAAGCTTCATTCCCAAATATTTAATTGAGTCTTTTGGCCATTGTAACGGAGACTTATATTTAAGGGTCTCTATTTGGGAAGGGGTATGGTTCTATTAAGTATCTCTGACTTTTCTAGTTTTATCTTGAAAAATGAGAGCCTACCAAACTCCTCAAACAAATTTGTAAACACTAGCAGGGAGATCTCTGGGTTTGTGGTGAAAATCAGTAGATCATCCACAAATGCGGCTGTCTTGTGGTGGTACCCCCCAACCTCAACTCCTTTTATCTCCTGCTTAAGTTGAATACTTCTGAGCAGAGTCAAATAAGGGGACAAGGAGCAGCCCTGACGCATCCCATTTGTGATTCTAAAAGTCACTGATAAGGTGCCATTGAGTTTTACGGATGCACTAGGGTAACTAGTACACTCCTTGGATACATTTTGGTGGAAAGCGATATGCCTCAAGTACTTTTCTCATGAAGACCCGATTAACTCTATCAAATTTTTTCTCAGCGTCGGCCCTATTAGCACTAATGACATTTTATGCTGTTTTGCGTATTCAACCAGACAAATGGCTCTACAGGTGTTCCCGTGTCCCTGCCTGCCTTGTTCAAATCCAGTTTGTTCTGGTGGCATGAGTTTGGGAAGTAGATCACTTAGTCTGGCTGCCATAGCTTTAGCTCACCACTTTACATCCTTGTGGAACAGCTAGATAGGCTTGTAACTAGAGGTGGGCGAATTTGTTAAAATTCGATTCGTCCCGATTTACCGAATTTTTGGAAAAAATTCAATTCGACCAGAATTGAATCATGACGAATCATGTAAAAAAACTGGTATTTCCTGGCTGCAGAGAGCCTGTAGGGTGTTGTAGAACGTTGTGCCATGCTTAAATATGCATAGGGAGCGTGGTTTGGGCTTCAAACAATGCTGTGTTTTAGTATGACACGCACATGACAGTCGCCACTCTTAGAATCACTTCACTCTTCACTTCCATGTGCAATTACAGAGGCCAACTTCCCCAAATAAGCGAAGCGGGAACGCAGCCTGACAAGGTAACGTCTGTGCCAGCTCAAAAGGACCGAGCTGAGGGCCAAGATCCCACTATAATATCACAGAGTGCACTCTTTTTACACTGACATCAGATGATTCCATAGATTACGACAGAACCTGTTCTGTAAAACGCAGATACATGTAGAAACCCTCCAAAAGAGTGCAGAGGGTGTCGGCAATAATTCTGCATTGACGTCACTGATCATTTTGCCTTTCATTTCGATGGTGGTTGAAAACAGCATTACGGAAATCACAAGGTGTTCCAGGGAGACAGCGGTCAGTTGGAAGCAGCATGAGTAGGCCGCAGAGTGGCACAATGACAAATTAGGGAGGTGGCAGAAACATGGTAGGCCACAGAGTGGCACAATGACAGAGCATGGAGATGGCGGTGGCAGTAGCAGCAGCAGCAGTAGGAGGTCACAAAGTGGCACAATGATAGAGTGTGGAGGTGGCGGAAGCAGAAGCAGCCGCTGGAGCCCACAGGTGGCAGCAACATGGTGGTAGCAACAGGGAAAGCCACAGAGTGATAAAGTGTGGAGGTGATGGCAGCAGAAGCAGCAGCGGAAGGAGCCGACAGAGCCCACATCAGAGGAGGCCAAATGGTGGTCCAATGACGAAGTTTGAAATTTCAAGATTAGAGATGCCACATGCATCTTGCATTACAGTTTTCCAGAAAATATCCGGTCTTTGCCCAAAAAGAACTGCAAAGGTAGCACTAGCAGCAGCAGGAGGAGCAGGAGTTCAGAGGTGCGGAGGTGGAGGCAACATGGTAGGCCACAGAATGGCACAATGAAATAGTGTGGAGGTGGTGGCAGCAGAAACAGCAGGGGCAGGAGCCCGCAAAGCCCACAGCAGAGGAGGCCACATTGTGGTCCAATGACAAAGTTTGTTATGAATTCAAAGTTGAAATTTTAATTTTAATTTGAAGGTTAGAGACGCCACATGCATATTGTGGAGGTGGCGTCAGTAGCAGCAGCAGGAGCCCACAGAGTGGCACAAAGATATAGTGTGGAGGTGGCGTCGGTAGCAGCAGCAGCAGGAGCCCACAGAGTGGCACAATGATATAGTGTGGAGGTGGTGTCAGAAGCAGCAGGAGCCCACAAGGTGGTACAATGATATAGTGTGGAGGTGGCATAAGTAGCAGCAGGAGGAGCAGGAGCCCATAGAGTGGCACAATGATATAGTGTGGAGGTGGCGTCAGAAGCAGCCGCAGCAGGAGCCCACAGAGTGGCACAATGATATAGTTTGGAGGTGATGAATTTAGCAGCAGCAAGA